>JAOYNU010070193.1:26626-71005 GCA_026745395.1 Tympanopsis confertula | reverse complement strand
TGCAGATCGTCGCGACGAAAGAATGAATAAAGAGATCGAGCTAGAGCGACGGAATCACTCTACTTTCCGGCCGGAAATCCAGAGGAAACACTATGGAAACTCAATCAAGGAAGATACCCTTCGAAAGATGCAGCGGAATCTCGATGATGAGACAATAATTACCAAGGCTGGCAATAAGGGACGCCCAAAACTGTCTTCAATAGTCCAGATCTTAGTTATCTCTGCCGAGTCCTATTGTTGTCTTCTGCCAAATCCGAAGGTGGAGACTTTCGTAGCATCTATTACTGATATTGACTGTGTCCTCGAAGAACGTTGCCTAGCTGAAGAGACAGCTGAATCCAAGGCCACACTACCGGAATATTGTCATGAATTTGCTGATGTAGTCTCAAAGATACGATCTGATACTCTTCCTCCCCATCGAGATTTGGATATGAAGATCGACCTTGAGGAAGGCCGAGATGTGGATATCGGTTACTGTCCACTGTATAAGATGACGATTGAGGAACTCGAAGCTTCTCGGCAGTATATTGAGGAAAATTTGAGAAAGGAGTTTATCGTCCCAAGCCATGCCCACTTTGCTTCCCCGATTCTGATGGTGAAGAAGCCAGGGGGAGGTCTACGATTCTGTGTGGACTACCGTAAGCTGAACGCAATCACCAAGAAGGATCGTTATCCCTTACCCCTCATCGATGAGTTGCTGGCATGTGTCTCAAAGGCCAAATACTTCACTAAACTGGACGTCCGGCAAGGATTCCATCGGATTCGACTCCATCCAGACTCCGAAGACAAGATAACATTCCGCACGCGATATGGGTTGTTCAAGTATCAAGTAATGCCATTTGGATTGTCTAACGGTCCAGCAGCTTTCCAACGTTACATCAATGAAGCCCTGGCTGAATATCTTGACCAATTTGTTATGGTCTTCGTGGACGATATCCTGATCTACAGTGAGGATCTGTTGACTCATCACTGCCACATGAAGAAGGTACTATAGAAACTTCGTGAGGCTGGTCTGCAAATAGCCCTACACAAGTGCGAATTCGATACTCAGTCTACCAAGTTTCTGGGCTTCATCGTTGACACTAATAGAGTCCATACTAATCCTGCCAAGCTATAAGCTGTTCGTGACTGGAAAATTCCTCGGACTCGAAAGAATGTGCGTTCTTTCCTTGGTTTTGTGGGGTTCTATCGCAAATTCATACACTATTTTAGTCAGCGAGCTAAACCTCTGCACCATCTTACCCAGGACAATGTAGAGTTCTTATGGGATCCTCTGTATCAACAAACCTTTAACGACCTAAAAGAAGCGTTGCTGACCGCGCCGATTTTATTGCACTATCAGCCGGAGCGATCTACTTGTGTTGAGACTGATTCCTCTAGAGATACAGCAGATGCAGCCTTGATACAGCAGACCGAAGATAGGAACTGGCACCCAGTAGCCTACTACTCAAAATTATATGATTAAGCAGAGTGTAACTACACTACAACCGAACAGGAACTTTATGCTATCGTCCTAGCCCTAAAAGAGTAGCGTGTGGAGTTAGCTGGACTCCATCAGTGTCAGAAATTTGAGGTTCTGATAGATCACAATACATTGAAACACTTCTCGACCCAAAGGCACCTTAGTCCTCGCCAAATTCACTGGGCTGAACTGATATCTGGATACCATATGACAATTAAACACCGGCCCGGAAAGGAAAATGTGATTGCAGATGCGTTATTAAGGAAAGGACTGCCCACTCCAATCAAGCAACTTCAAATACTAATTCCGGAGAAGCTCTTTGAGGACTACAAGTCTACAGTCTCCGTGACAACGCGAAGTACAGTACAAGAGACACAACTGCCTCAAGAGCCTCTGATCGAGGTCCCACCGTTGATCCATAGGATCCAGCAAGCAAATAGAATGAGTTCCCAACTAGAAGCAGGATATCATTTAGCAGCCACCGAACAAGGAGACTGGAAAGAACACAAAGGCCTATTGTATTTCAAGGGTTTAATGGTAGTTTCTGATAACAGTGATCTACATGCGCGACTGCTGGATAAGATCCATTGTCAGCCATCGACAGCTCACCCTGGGATTGATAAGACTACTGAACTATTGAAGACTCGATACTACTGGACTAGATAGAAGGAAGATGTGGGACAATACGTCCGGAACTGTTTGATATATCAACGAACAAAACCGTGGAAAGATCATATATCAGGGTTACTGCAGCCTCTTAAGGCTCCTAAGCAACCATGGGATTACATTACAGTAGACTTCTACAGTCTCCCGAAGGACAAGAAAGGCTACGATGCAGTTATGGTGGTAGTTAACTGTTTCTCCAAGAGAGCTATCACTATCCCGTGCCGAAAAAATATAGATACCAAAGAGATGGCACGGTTATTTGTGAATCGAGTTTACGCCTTCACAGGATTACCATCTTCTATTGTTTCAGATCGAGGACCGCAGTTTATATCGTTCTTCTGGCAGCAGCTCTGTTCGATTCTGAAGATCCAACTGTGTTTATCGACTACCCACCACCAGCAAACCAACGGTCAGACCGAGATCGCAAACCAATATCTACAGTAATACCTTCGCCCATATATAAGCCACCATTAGAACAACTGGTCGGATTGGGTAGGGATAATCAATTTTGCAAATGCAACCCTATTTCAGTCGTCAATGGGGAAGTCTCCATTCTTCATCGAGCGAGGGTATGAGCCGAGGATATCTTTTGATCTGCCAATGGCAGAAATAATCGGGAATAACAGCGAGACGACGACAATGGCAAGGTCCCTACAGGAAATCTGGGAGTTAGCAAGGGCTTCGATACTCGAATCTCAGGAACAGCAGAAGAAGCAAGCGGATAAACACCGAAGAAAGGTGGATTTCGGAGTAGGAGACAAGATATTCCTCACAAAGAAATACTAGGAGAACTCAAGACCCAGCAGGAAGCTGTCCGCAAAGTCCATGGGACCCTTCGAGATCGTAGAGCAGGTTGGCCACGCCTTCCGGCTGAAGTTGCCTGATCAGATGAAGATTCACCCTGTTTTCTCGCCAGATCAATTGAGAAAGCTGACAGCCGACGACCCCCTTACCGGCCAGATTCCCGACAAGGCTGTCCCAGAAGAGATAAATGATAACCTGGAGTAGACGGTGGACGAGGTATTGGACTCGCGGCTGCGCCGTGGAGTATTGCAGTACCGCGCTTCCTGGATCAACATCGACGACGATCAGTGGTACAACGCGGAATCATTCATGAACGCGCCGGAGAAGGTCAAATCTTACCACGATCGTTACCCTGAACGTCCTGGACCCCCACAAAGATTAGAGGAATAGTTGCGCGCCGCGCGCGAGGACGAGTATCTCGAACCGCGCCCAGAGGATAATTGGCCACGGAACCAGCCAATCAGAGTCCTCCGCCGCCGTCGTGAAGCAACGCCTTGAGGGACCAAGTCGTCTCTTAAGGGGGGGGATGTAAACCGCGCGTTAGTTAACGTTAGCTGACACGTGACTCATATGCTGTGCATATGCCTGCAGAGGTGGCTCGATTAGGCTTAGCGCCGTTGTGTGCGGATGTAGATAGTTCTAGTCGGGGGCCTCTCCCCTCCTCTTTCCTCTCTTCAGCTTCGTTATTTCTACGATCCTGAGCATCTTCAATGAGATATCCTTTCTTCTGATCGCCTCCGTGACAGACTCGAGATATACATAGGGTGACTATACAAGATACAGGCTCACCAGATAATTTTGTACTGGTCCCCCTAGCCAATCCCCTCACAAAGAGCAGCAATTATCTCTGCTGGAAGGTGTCGGTAAAAGACTATTTACAGAACCTCAACTTACACAATTTCCTAGAGGCAAGAATTCCTCGCCCTTCTCTTACTGGAGCAGAAATAGATAGATGCAGTTGGGTATCAAAATCAAAGTAGATATTGGGGTGGCTTAAAGCCTCGATATCTAGTAAATTGCAAGATACTGTTAGACAGCTGGGACAGCTAGTCTATACAGATAAATGGATTTATTCCACAGATAAGGCATTTGTATATCCAGGATGGAATACTAAATCAAGTCTTATAGAGGAAATCTTGGCCTTAAAAGTAAAGAACTTTGTAATATCTCTTCAATTCGTAACAGCATTTTGCTCAAGACTGGGAATACTGAATTCAATAGACCCTTGAGCGATATTAATGATTACTGCTCTTTCCCGCCTAATAGTAGAGCTGGAGCCAAAGGATCCTCAGTACATTAATATAATGTCTACTATAATCAACTTAAAATATCCAAATCATATACCAATTCCAATCGACTTTTTGATAAATGAAGTTAACTGTGCTTTTAAACACTTTAAATCACAAGAAAGAAAAGCAAATATCTCAGCTGCAGCACCAGATATCTTTGCTGCTGCTCCACCAGTCTCCATATATTCAAAGCCAAACTACAGACTATAAAGAAACTCCCCGCCAGAAGGCGTTTCCCCTGTAGAATAAGCAGAGAAATTGAGAAATCAAGAATCTCAGAGGACTCCAACTGGAAATTGTGTTCATTGCGACCTACCCTATTCAGTTAAATGGTGTTACCATCTTGTTACTATATACAGAAGCAAGAATTGGAGGCCCATGCCCGATCTCTGGTGTTTTAGACCACCATCATCAATGTGGAAGAGAGATAATCAACAGCCAAGAGGAGACCCACCATAAGCAAATCAAAATCAAGCAAATCAAAATCAAGTAAATCAAAATCAAGTCAATCAAACATAACCACAATCTACTAAACTTCCAGTAACTCAACTAGCTACACAGCCTACACCTCAATCTCAAATTCAAGTCAAAACAGAACCTGTAGCACTGGCAATTCAAGAGCCAGCTTATAAAGATAATGATTATAATGTAGACGGAATGATTTATGTCTTGGCGTTTGTATGCCATATATTGCCAAAAGTTCTTCGGAATAGCCCATTAATAGAGATACAAGACCACTGGATAGTAGACTTGAGAAGCGGATTCAACATCTGTCTAAACCGAAACTTGTTGAAGACCTTCAAAGATTTTGAACCAGGAGAAACGTGTCCTGTCTGGACCAATGTGGACGGAACAACTGTAGATATCTCGATCAGTAAAGGAACTATAGAGATTATTGTAGAGACTTCTTAAGGAACCAATATGTTATGTTTACCAGTTATTGTGGTGCTCTTAGCTAAATATAGTCTAATTTCAATGACCTTCTTAAAAGAATAATGACAAATTGGCTGGCAAGACTACAAAAACCGCCTTATCTCACTCAAGGACCCAAATAAATATACAGTTGCTTATATAGAAAGGATTGTAAATGTCCCTTTTCTTATCACAGCCAAATCAAGTGTTTGGGGCATCTCTCTACTGGTAATATCTCTAGAATTAGCATATAGAAGACTAGGATATACTGGTTAAAATAAAGCAAAAGTAAATAGATATGAACTGTTGGATGAGGTTGTTGGAGATGAGAATTTCGATTGTGAAGTATGTCGACTGGCAAAATCAAAATAAATAATATCAAGGAAACCCCTGCAAAAGGCAACCAAAGTGTTTCAAAAGCTATATATCGATCTTATGCAATATATACCGGTTGGATTCGATAGATCTAAATACATTCTGATAGTTACTAATGATTATTCAATATGCTATTTTGTATTTCCACTTAAGACAAAGGGAGAGGCTTTGTTCTATTTACAGAAATAGATAATAAAGATTTAAAATTCAGCTGGATTCTACCCCCTTCTTTGGCAGATGGATGGGGACACAGAATTTCTGGAATTTAGAGACTGGATGGAGAAGAAAGGATCGGAAATCAACATCACTGTACTATATGTACTATCTCAGAATAGTATTTCAGAGTTCACTGGTTATTATTTATTTCAAACAGCAAGAGTCAATATAATTGATAGAAGTACAGATGAAGACTATTGGCCAGAGGCAGTAATGGCAGCTACTTATGTGATCAACAGACTGAAGAGACCTGATAAAAATCAATTACCAGTTTATAAATGGAGAGAAGAAATAGGTTGCCTGTGGACAACAAATGAAGATATGTTATATCTTTGAACTTAGTTCAGCAAAGCCTATATCAATATCCCAAAGAATTACCCTTCTCGAATCCAATTAGCAAAAGTCATACTGAGAACATAGATTGGATACCTTATTGGTTACGAAAGCGAGAATGGGAATGTATATAGGATCGTTAATCCAAAAACTCAAAAAGTCTATTGTATCCGAGATATACAATTCTATGAATGGGAACCTAGTACAATCATTCTGTAAGAAGCTCTGATCGATATTCAAAATATTACAAAAGAAATTGAGGAGAAACTATACTTTAAAGTCTATTAAACGAAATTTGAATATAATGCGCAGAAAGATAAACCAAAGCTATGTAGTAGCAATTCCAATGCCCCAATATAGCCCCCAGTTTAAAGACAGCAAACAAGGCTACTATAGATTCCAGCTTAGCTGAGATCTCTAACGAGTGGGAAATTGATATCGTGACTACTGAAGGTCTTCAGCAGAACTTAGAAGATTTGAGATATAGCTATATTATCCTGCGGAATCGATCTAATTTGCCAATCAGAATGCTCTATTGAAGTTACATAATCCCATATACTAACTCAAAATAAGATTATTCCAATAAGAGAAGAGTCTATTTCAACAGCTGGATTATATGAATCAATAGAAAGAATAACTAGATTATATAAAGGAACTCCACAAATATATAACTTTAATTATGTTGTAGAGAAGAATAAGTGCTTAGATATAGGGGAAAGGAAGGAGAGACAGGAGAGACTCAGAAATATTCTATAAGAAGATAAACAGATTACAAAAGAGCATAAGAGATACAAAGAGAGCCAAAGAGATTAGGATAATAAAGACTCAAATAATAAAACCTATATGTTAGATATATACATAGCAGATCAATTATAACTAATTATACTAGAATGCGAGTTACAGGATAGCTTACAATTATCAGTTTTCCTAGAATTACCCTCATTATCGCCATCTGAGTACTCTAAGCATCCTGCATATTCAATATTATATGTCAATTCACCAAATTCAAATCATGATTCATCAACTTCAAAGAAAAAATCACCTGAAGTACAACTGCCAATATTAGAAACTGTGAAGAAAAGAATCAAAACCCATGCAATGTTAGTACCAGCCAAGAAACCTAGAAAACCTGTACTTTCTCGCGAATTATCATTTGTTGCTTTGGAAATTTCAACTTCGATTGTATTAGAGACCTCAACAATATCAAAACGATCAATGAGATCGAAGAAAGAGCTGGAGAGATACTCAGATATTTTGTGGAACGCAAGAGGAGGAAAGAAGAATGATAAACTAGATGATCTAGGAATTGTATGTGCTGCCTTCAGTAAAATACATATTACAGACTTAGTAATATCCAAAAACTATTGTGATGCTATAAATTCTAAAGAGGTGCCTTACTGGCGAGATGCAATAAAGACTCAAGTTATGAAATTAGAGAACCATAATATCTAGAAACTCATATTAGAGAAAGATAAAGATATTGAAGTCCTGCCTGGGAAGTGGGTCTATAATACAAAGGCAGACACCGATAACTTTGTATGTGAATATTGCGCGCGCTGGGTTGTGTATGGCAATTACCAAAGGCCTGGAGTTGACTATAATACCTCCTACACACCAGTAGCCTCTAATCAGGCTATAAAGTTATTCATGTCTATGGTGGCAATAAAGAAGATGGGAATTCAATAGTTTGATGTAGTAACCGCATATCTAAACACTATAATAGATAGTCATATAATCCTTATTAAACAACCAACTGGCTTTGAACAATTGATAGATAATGGCAAAGTTCAATATTGTGTCTTATTGTAAGCTCTCTATAGATTGAAGCAAGCTGGAAAGTTATGGTATGAATACTTCAGGGATAATCTGCAAGAACTGGGCTTCAAATCTTTGTAAACTGAGATATGCTTATTTATAAATAAAGAAAAAGACTTGTAGTTTGTAATTTATGTGGATAATATGTTGGCTGTGGGGAAGTTCACCAAAGACCTCGATTTTTTGATATCAAGCCTAGAAGATTGACTCCAGTTAAAATATCTTCTATTCATACGATTTCTAGGGTATGATACACATGTACAGGAGGATAAGTCAATTGTGATAAACCAGCAATTATATATTGATGAAATTCTTGCAAAAGTAGATGTTATCTGCTCAAGACTTACTATATTGCCTATAAATCCTGGATACAAGACCGAATTTGAAGAAATCTCAGAAAAAGAAAAGGAGATGAGATTATCTACAAAAGATCAATACTTCTATACAAAGTGGGTTGGCCAGATGTCTTGGCTAGTTAATAAGACAAGACCCAATATTGCACTAGCGGTGAATAAACTCCAACAGCAGTCAAGTAATTTGCGGAAAGAAGACTTAAGTACAGCATTCAACATCTTCAGATATATTAAGACAGTACCAAATCTGGGCCTATATCTAGGTTCCTTATCTGATCAACTATTAATTGGCTATGTTAATGCTTCACACAGAGATTATCGTGGATTGCGTTCGACTGAGAGCTATATATTTTTTTTTGCAGGAGCAGCTATCTCCTGGTAATCAGCAAGATAACAAACCGTTGCCGAATCCACTATGCACGCCAAATACTTTATATTGCTGCTAAGTTGCTATGAGGCAGTCTATTTGAGAAATATAGCTATCGAATTGAACCTGATGAAAGAAGAACCGGTCAAAATTTACACCGATAGCAATAACGCGTTATTACTTCTGAAACAAGACAACGTACATCCGAAGACCCGATATATAGTAATAAAATATTATGCTATTAAAGGTTACATTCGTGATGGTTATGTGGAGTTTAGTTTTATATCTGGAAAGGAGAACCCCGCGGATAATTTAACAAAATCGCTTACATTGCTAGATTTCAAGAAAGGGATCGAGTTAATGCGGTTGAAAGAGCCCAAGAGTTTGAATACGGAAGGCTGAAAGAGGAGGAATTGATGAAAGAATAGATATTTGTGGAAATTTGAGAATTTACAGATTAGGAGGACTCGAGATATGGACTCGACAGATGAAGACCAGTTAGATTAGGTAGATTGATCACGTGAACACTGCTCGAGCTACGGAGGGGGTGATCGGAACCCCCTAGCGGTAAGTTCCGGTTACCATGGGATATTTAGGTAGCTCTCGCGAGGTAGATCTATCTTCATCAATACACATCTTTACATGGTCCTGTGTAGTTTCTACACTTTCCCCATCTCGCTAGCCCATCATCAGTGACAATTAGCGGACCGCCATCTCATACCGCCAAGCTTCTAAAGGAACACCCAATATTCCATGGAAGAAAAACGGTCTCATTGCCAATCGCCGCCGCCTTCCACGCAGAGCATCTCGACGCAGTGTCTTGGAAGAAAATCATTGGCACATGTATCGAGGCACCCTTCGAAGAATTCAGGCCCAATATGCCATTGGTTTCGCCAAATTCAGGTCTTCCATACGCTGGGGAAACCCTAGCGGAGATTCTGATCCAGGTCACCGACGATATTCTGCAAAAGAGCATCATCCTGGAGGAAGCTGTAAAGGGGACAGCAAACCTTGCAAGCTCATCTATCTCGCTCCTCTCATTTGGCGAGACTGGTTCCAAGAAGGCTATCATAAATTCCTTGACTGCAATGACTGGCATCGAAGTCGAAGACAAGAGCAAAGTCACTTTTGACACCAGAGAAGGCGATTTTGATGCGGATAATGCTATTGCAATTGTTGGAATGTCGGTGCGCCTTCCAGGCAGTGAGACGCTCGAGGAATTCTGGGAGGTGCTGGAGCAAGGTCGCGATCTTCACGAAAAGATACGACCAGACCGGTTCGACATTGACACCCACTGTGATTCCACTGGAAAAATCAGAAACACGACACTTACACCCTATGGAGTGTTCATTGATCGACCGGGGTATTTTGATACTCGCCTGTTCAACATGTCTCCCCGGGAAGCGGCGCAAACGGACCCCCAGCAGCGGATGCTGTTGCTGACGACATACGAAGCGCTTGAAATGGCCGGGTACACCCCCAATGGCAGCCCATCAACGAATGCTCGTCGAATTGGCTCCTGGATGGGCCGGACGAGTGACGACTGGCGAGAAGTAAACGCTAGCCAGAATGTCGACACCTACTTCATTACAGGTGGCATCCGCACCTTCGGACCTGGTCGGCTCAACTACCACTTCGGTTGGGAGGGTCCCAGCTATTCACTTGATACAGCTTGCTCATCAAGTGCTGCGTCAATTCAGCTTGCTTGCACCTCTTTGCTTGCTCGTGAGTGTGACATGGCTGTTGGCGGAGGCGCTAACTTCCTCACCGCGTCTGATCTGTTTGCAGGTCTCAGCAGGGGAAGCTTTCTATCCAAGACCGGAGGTTGCAAAACATTCGACCACGACGCCGATGGCTACGTCCGAGCAGATGCAGTGGGTGTTGTGGTGATGAAGCGTTTCTCCGACGCGGTAGCTGAACGGGACAACATCCTTGCGGTTCTCCGAGGCACAACTACGAACCATTCAGCCGAGGCGGTCTCCATTACTCATCCCCATGCAGAGACCCAAGAGCGCTTGTTTACGACTGTTCTAGACAAGGCTGGTGTTAATCCTCACGATGTGGATTATGCTGAGCTACATGGAACTGGCACTCAGGCTGGAGATGCCACTGAATCCAGATCTGTGACAAATGTTCTGTCGCGCGGTCGGACTGCTTCTAACCCACTATACATTGGCACTGTTAAGTAGGGGTGCACGCAATGCAATATTGCAGGATTTTAGCTTATTGCATTATTGCATTGCAAGATTTTAAAGCTTGTAATAATCCTGTAATAATTATTGCAGGATTTGATCGATTGCAATGCAATAATGCAATGCAATATTGCAATATTGCAATATTACCGGGCGGAGAGTAGTTGATTTAACTCTAAGTTTAACCTAATTAGGAAGGTATCTAAGCTTAATTTAAGCTTCTTATTGGTTCATCTCTCATCTATTTTGGATCCACCACACAAAAAACTGCAAATTCTGCTTCTTTTTAGATTTTTCACATCTCCATCAATATGGCAGCTAAACGATCTCGGCGCGATATGCAAGAAATTGATTATCTCAAATGGAATGGTGGATTTGAAGATAATATTCCATCTGAAGATCAACGATCTGGTTTCATGAATGAATCTCTTTGTTCTAGTATTGGTAATAATCCAATTTTACCATCGGAATCAGCTTCTCAAGCACCAGTCTATTCTGCTTTATCAGATATACAATCAAATGCACCGACTATTTCATCTTTATCAAAAAATCAAAAACGGAAGACAGTAAATCAATAGATTTGGGATAATTTTACACAAATTCAAGTTGAAAAAATATAGAAAACTCGTACCAACAAAACAATCTTATTTGATATTGAAATTCGATATCAATACTGCTCTTAGAAAACCAGTAAATCTAAAAGGTTCAATTCAATTTATAATATACAATATCATCTTGAAGTAAAGCACAATATCTTTACTCCAAATTCAAATTCAAACTCCAAAAAACAGCAACAATCTTCGCTACAGCAAAAATCAATCATTCAAGCCTTAACATCAAAGCCAAAGCTCTCTATATTAGAGCAATTAGAAGAGAATATTATTACTTAGATATTAAAAACCAAACTCCCTTTTCGGACAATTAAATCACCTGCTTTTAAACACATGTTTAAACACCTTCCAATTCCAAATCTTTCATCTGCAGTATTTTCTCATACTACATTAAAACAGAGACTTGAAAATCGATTTGAAATTCACCATACATTATTGAAAAAAGAGCTATCATTGACCTGTCAATCTATCTGTCTGTCATTGGATCTTTAGACAAGCAAAAATAGGATTCCTATCATTGGAATTATTGGTCATTAGATTACAGACAAATTTATCTATCAAGAAAAGATACTGGAGTTCAAGGAACTTCAAGGTACTCATAGTAGTAAAAATATTGCTAATGCTATCTATGATATGCTTACAGAACTAGATATTCATAAAAAATTACTTACAATAACTGGTAATAATGCATTGAATAATAAAGCAATGATTTCAATTCTCCATAAAAAGCTAGTGCATTTCCATCCACCATTTAATGGTATTAGTAGCTATATATACTGCCTTACATATATTCTGAATCTCATTGTCAAAGATATTCTCCAAGTCTTGAAATTGGGAACTCTACGAGATACATCTAAGATTTGTAATAATCTTAGATTAAATTCAGATATTAATACAGAAAGTACACTATCTCGCCTCCGGATTCTTACTATTTGGATTTCTCAAAGCCCTCAATATCAACAGCAATAGAAAAAGATATATCTCATTAATAATCTTCCCAATCGGATGATTTATTATGATATAGAAACTCATTGGAATTCAACATTTACCATACTTATAATAGCAATTGAGTCTCGAAAACAGATTACATCTTATCTGGATTATCAATCAGATCTTCCCCAATTTACCGAAGAAGATTAGAATCGGTTATTGCAGATTCATATGGTTTTAAAGCAATTTGAAATCTTAATACACTTTGTTTCTAGCAAAAGACCTTAAGTTAGTATAGCAATTCCTCTCTACTACAAGCTTCATGATCTTCTTTATTATAAAGAAGCTATTCAAGAAGTCTTTGCTAGTCTAGATAATAATATCCTTGATGCAATTCATCATTCATATACCAAATACGATAAATACTACACCTTCATAGAACAGGTTGATGCTTATTATACAGCATTAATTCTTAATCCAAGGGTAAAAGAAGATCTTTTACAATCTAACTTAATAGATGAATATCAGCAAGCTAGTCAGGATATTATTGATCATATCCAGTAGACTCTTTATCAAAAATATTCAGCTCAAGAATCAGATTTAAATAAAGAGCTCTGTGATTTATCATACAATTATTCTAATAATCTAGAAAGTCAGATACTACAGCAATTAGCACCAATTGCTCCAAAGCCAATTGGATCTAATATTGATAAATATTTTAGATCACCTCAGATTCAATTTAATACTGCCAACAATCCAAAATAGCTAATTAAATAGTGGTCTGCTCATCAGTATGAGATGCCTCATATAGCTTCAACTGCACGCGATTATCTTGCAATTCCAGTTGCAGAGGTAGCTGTTGAGCATCTTTTTAGTCGAGCACGGGATTTATTGAGTATTCGGAGATATTCAATGAATAGCAATACAATGCGAATATTGATGTTAATAGAGAATATTGAGGATTTTGAAGCTAAAGAAGAAGAAGATTAATTAAATGAATTGATATTATCTTGAATTGCCTATACACTGCATCGTAGAGAGCTGGTTTTCCAGCCGGAAAATAAGCTTTATGGAGGTTAGATTAATTGATAGGGAACTCCGATTATATACTCTACATATGCTCTACATATGATTGATTATAGGTACTAACTGCTGCATATACAGATATATATCTCTACAGGATGAAAACTCTACTTTTAACCCCACTAGAAATCCGATTAATAGCCAATAAAAACTATTATTAGTGGAGATCTCCGCTAAAAATCTATTTGATAGCCAATAAGAGGCATTATTACAATTATTGCAATATTATTGCAATAATTATTGCAGGATTTGGGGGGTTGCAATAAATCCTGCAATATTACATTGCAGGATTTGGAGGCCTGCAATAAATTATTGCTGCGATAATTATTGCAACTTTTTGCAATAATACCGTATTGCGTGCACCCCTACTGTTAAGCCGAATCTGGGCCATGGAGAAGCTGGCAGTGGAGACACTTCACTGATCAAGTCAATCATGATCTTAAGGAAAAATATGATTCCCCCACACGTTGGTATTAAGGGTCGCATCAATCAGAAGTTGCCCCCGCTCGCCGAACTCAACACTCACATTTCTTTTGGCAAAACACCATTCCTACCTCGAGAGAATAGCGACGGCAAGCGACGAATTTTGATCAACAACTTTGATGCAGCAGGAGGAAACACGGGTATGCTGATCGAGGATCCTCCTATCCGGTCTTCGTCCACAATCTCTGGTCCTCTTGATACCAGAAGCCACCATGCGGTTGCTATCTCCGCGAAGACACCAGCTTCCGCCGCGAATAATATGCAGAGATTGCTAGAATACTTGAAGAAGAACCCCGAGACTCGTATTCAAGATCTGGCTTACACGACGACCGCCCGTCGCATGCACTACAACATTCGTCGCGCGCTTGTGGCGTCGTCGGTCAGCGATCTTGTTTCCAAGCTAGAGAAGCAAACTGCAGATGGCACTCAGTGGGCAAAATCGACGAGCAGCCGTCCAGTGGTTTTCGCTTTCACTGGCCAGGGATCATTGCGTGCTGGAATGGCTAGTGAGCTGTTCATGACCCAGCCTAGTTTCCGCGAAAGAATTCTGGACTATGACAGGATAGCAACCGCCCATGGTTTCCAGTCCTTCTTGCCAATCATCACTGATGCTGGCATGACAGCACAATCAGCGACACCCGTTCAGGCTCAGCTATCGATTGTCGCTATCGAACTTGCTCTTGCAGAGCTGTGGCGATCGATGGGGGCTGCACCAACCTGTGTGATTGATCATAGCTTGGGAGAATATGCCGCCATGTGTGTTGCTGGTGTTCTTTCCGTCAACGACTGTCTCTGTCTTGTTGGCACCAGAGCATCCCTGATGGTGGAGCATTGCAAAGTCGGCTCACACTCCATGTTGGCTATTCAGGGGGCTGAAGAGGAACTCCAAGACATTGTGAGCAAGACTGGCAACTTCTCTGAGTGTGATATTGCATGTGTCAATGGACCAACTCGACCGTTATCAGTGGCCCAATTGACCAGATTTCTTCTCTTCATGAGCTTCTCAAATCTCAGAAGATGAAGTCTACTCAGCTTGAGGTTCAATACGCATTCCACTCGGCCCAGATGGATCCAATTCTTGATGATCTCGCCAGAGTCTCCAAGGATATCCATTTCGCGACGCCGTCTATTCCTCTCGCGTCGACTCAATCAGGAACTATCGTTACCGCAGGCGATACCATTGGATCTCAATACCTGACTCGTCAGACTCGACAGAAGGTCCAATTCACTCAGGCTGTACAGGCAATTCAATCATTGCACGCAGGTAGCAGGGTGTCACCAGTTTGGGTAGAGATCGGGCCAAGTCCACTTTGTCTGAGCATGATCCGCAGCATCGCAGGCAATGACCAGGTTCTCTTGCCATCCCTGAAGCGCGATGAGAATGATTGGAAGACAATAACGCAATCGATTGCCTTAGCATACGAAGCAGGTGTTGAAATCGACTGGAGGGAAGTTCATCGCTCGTATGAGCAAGATCTGAATCTTCTCGAGCTGCCAAACTACGCATTTGACCTGAAGAACTACTGGCTACAGTATGAGGGCGACTGGGCTATTCGAAAAGGAGCTCCATCTGAGCCTGCCCAAGTGCCCTCTAAAGGCCTCTTGCCTTCATTTTCGACCAGTGGTCTTCATCGCATCGAGAGTCTTGTGCGCGATGGCGAGACGGGCATTTCGGTGACCTTTGCTTCAGATGCGGCTGAGCCGAAATTGAACAAGGCATTGCGAGGTCATCTTGTCAATGGTGCTGGTCTGTGTCCTAGTTCTGTTTATGCGGACATGGCATTCACTGCAGCTGGCTACATTCAAACTGTGTTGGATCCCTCTGCGCCCATTGCTCCCATGGACGTCCGAGACATGGACGTCCACAAGCCTCTCTTGTTTCAACCAGGAGCAACGAAGCAGATAATCCGGGTCACCGCCACACTTGAGCCTTCCAGCGATGCTATCGACGTCAAGTTCTCTTCCGGAGATGGCGAATCCCGACTGGAGCATGCTCATTGCTTTGTCGACCGTGGAAATGGTGATGTGTGGAAGTCCGAATGGGAGCGAACCAGCTACCTTGTCAAGTCCCGGATGAGCCAGTTGATCAAGGATTCGAGCAGCGGAAATGTCCACAAGATCTTGCGGCCTATGGTTTACAAGCTTTTTGCTGCTCTGGTTGACTACAATGACACATACCAAGGCTTGCAAGAAGTCTACATGGACAGCGATCTCTTGGAGGCTACCGCCAAAGTCCGTTTCCGCACAACCCCAGAAGATGGCACTTTCACGTACAGCCCCTACTGGATTGACAGTCTGGCACATCTTTCTGGCTTTGTGCTCAATGGTGCTGATACGACACCTGATGATAGCGTGTATATCTCACATGGGTGGAAGAGTATGAAGATCGTTGGTGAGCTCTCTGAAAAGAAAGACTACCAAAGCTACGTGCGCATGCAGCAAACCAAGACGAACGGTGTGTTTGCAGGTGATGTGTTCTTCCTTGACAATGGTGAAGTGGTCGCCGTTTGCCAGGAGCTCAAGTTCCAACGTATCAAACGCACAATTTTGGACCATTTGTTGCCCCGCAGCTCGGTGACTGCTCCGGCCTTTGTCGAGAAGAAGCTCGCTGGAGCTGTCAAGCAAAAGTCGGCGATCCCTCCCAAGTCCAAAATGCAGAGGCCAGCTAAGGCGGCTGTCGCAGCGCCGAATTACGGCAAGGTGCTCCAGATAATTGCTTCTGAAGTTGGGGTTGACCTGGCAGAGCTTACAGACGACGCTTTGTTTGCGGACTTGGGTGTCGATAGTCTCCTCACGATCAGCATCACTTCTCGACTGGGTACCGAGCTTGACAAGGAGATCCCAAGCTCCCTTTTCATCGAGTTTCCATCCGTTCGAGAGCTTCGCGGGTACTTTTCTGCATCAGCGGAGATTGCCTCAGTGCCCTCGAGCGACAGCAGCGATAGTGGCGGCGGGCCCTGCAGCAGTGACGAAGACATGCGACCAGACACACCGATCACCGAAATTGAAACGCCCGCCAACGGGCAAGTCAAGTCTTCTGATCTCATTGGGAAGATAATTGCCAATGAACTGGAGCTCGACATCGCGGAGGTCGATAAGCACGTCCCTCTGTCGGAATTGGGCGTGGATAGCTTACTCTCCATCTCGATCATCAGCTCGATCAAGACTCAGACTGGCCGAGTGCTGCCATCAAGCTTTCTGACTGACAATCCTACCCTTGCAGATATCGAAGTCGCCCTTGATGGTGGTCGCGCTGCATCTGAGGTATCGCCCCCGCAACTTGCAAAGGCGCTTGAGAAGGTCAAAGAGCAACCGATCCCCTCATCCCTTGACTGGAAGGCCGAAGCGGTCCTGCTCCAGGGATCACCGTCAAGCGGCCAAGCGGCGTCTTTGTTTTTGCTCCCTGATGGCTCAGGCAGTGCGAGCAGTTATGTCGGGCTGCCCTCCCTCGGTGCTACTGGCCCAGTATACGGCTTGAACAGTCCCTTCCTTCAGTCGCCGACTTCGTTCAACCACTCGATTCCGGAGGTGGCTGCCATGTACGTGCGTGAGATTCAACGTATCCAGCCACATGGCCCCTACCGACTGGGTGGATGGTCGATCGGCGGGTCGTTTGCATTCGAGGCTGCGTCGCAGTTGATCCAAAAGCATGGCGAAGCAATTGAGTCGCTCGTCTTCATCGATGCCCCGTGTCCGACCGTGTATCCACCCCTTCCACTCGAGACAGTCGATCTTTTCGAAACAATTGGCGTGTTTGGAGGCCTGAACGACAAGCGCAACGGAGGGGATCAATTGACGCAGAGTTGCATTCCCCAGAGAGTTCGCGAACATTTCATCGGCTCCATCAAGGCGTTGAAAGCTTACACTCCCAAGCCAATCCCTTCTTCCGGTAAAGGCCCTAAGGCAGTGGCGGCTCTCTGGGCGCGAAACGGAGTGTGGGAGACAGTTGGCGAAGCGAAGAAGTCTCAATTCCAAAGCCTTGCCAAAGTTCGAAACAACCTAGCTGAAGACTGGATCTTGGACCCGCGTGGAAGTGTTGGGCCGAATGGGTGGGATACTTTGGTGCCAGGAGTATCGGTTACCTGTGCAGTTATTCCTGGCGATCATTTCACGATGATGAGAAGTCCCGGCGTCAAAGAGCTGGGAGCCAAATTGAAGGAGGCGCTTTTGTAAAGGGATGTATTGTTTCCTGTGATAGAGCTGTCTGAATTTATCAATAGACTAGACCTTATAGAATGGAAACCAGATATACTGAAAGCCAACAGCCCATTTGCCGTAATCCAGTATCTTGAACAAACTTCTGCAGTTCATCTTGGTGTCCAGCGTAAATGCCTGTGCTGCCAAGGTTGTCACTCGCGAAACTTCCTCGCTCGAGGGCACATCCGATAATCGCGCAGACTAAACCTGTCGCGGTCGCATTTGAGACCTGTGATCAGAAGAGATTTCATGCACAGGAGTCTGTGCCTTGAGGGAAAACATAGTAGCATGGGTTCAATAGTCTAGAAAAATTCTTCGGTCGGATAATCGGCCGGGGGTGACAGGGGCTCGAGCGACTCCAGGGGCTGAGTCGGATCTGGCGTGCCGGCTGTTATTTTCGGAATCACCGTCTCATGGGATCGCGAAAAACCATTCAAAGACCTAACCAAAATGGTACTAGAAACAAATTCGACAGTAGATATAAGAATGCTCATATTCCAGCAGTCATGAAATATTATCATCAGCATCAGCTTCCATCTTCACTCCTCACTCCTCATTGCAATACCAATCTCGGTATACAACCAACTCAAACTACAAAGCCACTTCTCTCCTCAAACTCCACAATGGTCCCCATCCCCATGATCGGCGCCGGCCCCTACGGCACAAGCCCAAGACGGGCCCACTCTAGCGCAAGCACTCCCAAGCTTGACGCAGCTCAAATCGAGGACATCTTCCAGCAAGTGAACTTGTCTCAGGAGCATGTCTCCGCCGCTACTTCTAGCCGCCCCAGCTGGTTCTCGCGACAGTAAGATTCCCATCCTGTTCTTATGTCTGTTCATTGCTAATTATCTTAGGTACAACAAACTTTACCGTCGCAGCTCTTCTATGAACTAAAAGCCGGCAACGAGCTTTTTGAATTGGCGGAATATATATTTTAATGGTCGGACGACAATGGTGATGAGCATGTAATAATCTAGCATTTTAATGGGCTGCGGAGGTGTTTCAGGATAGAAAGCGAATCAGATTTCCATTTTTTCACCCTCAAAAATTCACTAAACAAGATTCAAGCCATAAGAGTGGAGTAGCACTTGTACCTGAGAACTCATCAATGAAGAATGGAGATCTCCGCTTGCAGCTCTCCGTCTCCGGTCCTATACCTGGTACGCCAGAGCTCTACATCGCCTTGATCATTCATTCATCATCTTGCCATTTTTTTTCGCCTAGAGCGCAACGCCCATATGCATAATGCAATAATCATTGGTTGTATTCTCACGGGCGCTATAGAAATTCTAATCTCGAAAAAAAGAAAAAAATGAGAGGGTATGTTTCGCCGTGGGAACATGGAGTCTCGGTAGCCTTTAAGTGCCATCCATGCGGCACCTGGAAGGTGCTGATATGGATGAAGTGATTTAAAGCATGTTTTCTTGCTCGCCACAATGGCGACACATCGTATCTCGTGCTCTCCGCTGGATCTTCTATAATCAATATGATAGATGACGTAGCAAGCTGAAAACATCGAGCAAGCACGAAATCTAGCTCTTCAATAGGAAGAAATTCGAGAGCGAATGCACAAGATATGTGGTCAACCGGCTCTGTCCCTTTGGAGAGGTATGATTCCATCGTGTCATGGAAAAGCTCCGAATAACCCCCCTTGCGTCGACAAATATCCAGCATGTTCCGAGATATGTCGACTCCAACCAATTTTGTCGTGTCGCCATGCGCATGCGCCTGTAGAAAATCTCCAACGTTTCCTATTCCGCATCCAAGGTCGAGTATAGTGCCTTTCCATGTTTGCTCGTGGATGACCTGTCCGAGATCGTATGTCACAAGATCTGAACTCGCAATGTCATCGAAGAGTGCAGCCAGCTCGTTGGGACGATAATTCCGTCTACCTGGATTCTTGAGATAATAGTTCGTGATGTAAGTGTTGATCACCGCGCGGTATCCGCCCGGGAACCCGTGCTTCACATCCGTATCCTCAAGTTGAGATCCTTGGGGATAAAAAAACACGGGCAGTGGATCAACTTCGATCACGTAGGCTTTTCCGTCTTGCCCAATGCGCATGTCAACATCACAACCCATATGATTTGTGTACATCTTTCTCGTTGTAAAAGCTTCAACCGCTGTTTTCTGCAAGTGATCCCACAGTACAGGATCATCATCTTTGGTTTGAAGCTCGTAGCCTGATTCTTCATCGAACTTCAACTCTAGTGTCAAGATACGCGCTTGGTCGCCGATTTTCTTGTATTTGGCACGCTGTGGAATCAACGGCACTGCGGTTTCGCCCATTGCTATCACGACAACGGAATATTCTTCCCCGGATATGAACTCTTGAACGACAATATCGGAGCTGTGCCGGCCGGCCAATTCAAGGGTCTTCACATATTCATCCGAATTGGGATGACCCAACGCCTGAGCGCGCTGGAAACGCACTGCTTTCATTAATCCGTTCAGGCGCTGTAAACACCGTTGTAGCTCGTCTTCGTTGCGACAGAGTGAATGCTGATCAATAAACATGCTTCCGTAGCTGGATGCGGGCTTCACGAACAGTGGGAAATTTTGTGTCCCAGGAACAAGTGGCCGCCCGGCCTTTTTTGCGTCTGTGAAGAAGTCCCATTTTGATTGCTCGCGTTCAGTACTTTGAACGCCCGCAGATGGCAAATTGAAGGATTCAAGATATCGAATGGCATCAACACCGGCAAGCGAATCGTCGTGGGTGCCCCACATAAAATTCAAATAAAAGTCATATCCCTCGGCTACTGCTTGATCAATCTGTTGCTTTGCAGTTCCTTTGTGAATTGTCTTGTGAGATACTGTGTGCTGTGATGTGTACATCCCTGGATTCATGCATAACTCCTGTGACTCGCCAACAGAAGCTTGGAGCTCCTCGAAGCAAGATTGAAACACGCAGATTTTCATCGAAGCCAGTCTTCTTGTTGCTGTTTAAATTTGAACAGTTGATTTTTCCGAGGCACTAGTTGTGGCTGATATCTGGGCGCGAGCTTTCCATCGGGTTAAATGATCGCGTGTTCGCCTGCAGAATCCGAATCTCCCCCCACCATGAGCTGAATGTCATCCCCTCCAAGCCTGCCATCCACAGCAATTGGCCACGTTGAGCTGCAACTCGGTCCACATCGCAGCTTCACACGCAATAATCAAGTCTCTGGGTGCTGTATCACACCGCGCCAGTCTTGAGACAGCAAATGATCTGACAGCAAGTGGATACGAACCGGACTAGCGGGAGGGTTTTCAGATCAGCCACACGATGAACATTCCTTGATTCGAGATCTTTCGAAGCTCATGATAAGTTTCCCCATACGGAGTTTGTGGAAAGGAGATACAGGTCAAGTTTGTTACGGAAAGATCACTGTAACTGTAGCAAATGCCACGATGCCCTCCTCGCGTCCTAAAAACCCATTCTTCTCGTTTGTCCCCGCCTTGACTGACACGCGACTCGCGTCCAACCCGACAATGGTGGCCACCGACGTTCGCATTGCACTGCGATGAAGACTAATCTTCGGAGCCTCGCAGACAAAGCTCAAGTCGCAATTGGTAACAACTCCCCCAGCATCGGCTACGAGTTTGGCGGCGTGTTGTAAGAACTTGTCAGAAGATGCTCCTTTCCACCGAGGATCTTTGTCCGAAAAATGACTACCAATGTCGTCCGCCACGGTGCTGCCGAGAAACGCATTTGTCAGAGCGTGCAGGCCCACGTCTGCATCAGAATGGCCCAGTAGAGTAGCCTTGTGGGGCATGTTCACGCCTCAGAGGGTGATTTCTTCGCCGGGTACAAGTCGGTGCGTGTCATAGCCATGTCCAACTCGAATGTCGGGCAGTGAGGCAGAGGCGGCAGCCGGCGACTTTGGTCTCAGGAAGCGCTCTGCTTCATCAAAATCCTCTTTATAGGTTAATTTGGTGTTCTCGGACTCTCCTGCGACGACGCGGACGGGGAAGTCAAGCGCCTCAAAAAGGGAGGCATCATCTGTATAATTCGTTTCAGCGACAGCAGCTTCTTCATGAGCCATCAGAATCGCGCTTAATTCAAATGCCTGCGGCGTTTGTGCGCGAAACAGACCGTCCCTTGGGATTGTAGCAGTAACAAAACCGTTTAAGTCGGTCTTTTTCAGGGTATCGGCCACGGCCACAGCGAGTATCACTCCAACGGAGGGATCTCTCAACAAACAGGTTTGAACCCTTTCCAGCAAGCAAGGAGAAGCGAAAGGACGAGCGGCATCGTGGATGAATACATGCGACGGATGATTTCGTAGATTTGAAAGAAAAAGAAGCCCTTCTAGGACTGATGCCCCTCGTTCTACTCCACCGATGGTAGTATAAATGTGCTCATCGCGGTCGATAGAGGCCTCCAGGATAGACTCGTCTTCGCCATGGTGCACCACTACAATGGGGCATGTTTGACTCCATGATCGAAATAGTTTCAAAGTCCGGTTTATCACAGTATCGCCGCCAACTCGACGGTATGCTTTTTGACACCCATGACCAGCCCGGGTTCCTCGGCCAGCAGCTGGAATAACCACCCCGATCGTGGGAATGATTTGCCCGTTTGATGTCATTTTGCGTATTGTAGACAAAGACTGGTGGTCAGAAAATTGCCAATGTGCGAATAGAGGTGGAACTGGTCGCAGGTACATCTTCGAAACACAACCAGCCATCTGCCCATCCCCGATCGGCGCGAGATGTGGCGTTAATCGATGCCCCTCCTATGATGAAAAATAAACAGTCGCGTGGCCTCTTTCCGTAAATATCATTTTGATTCATTACCAAACTCCTTTCCCTTTTGCAATTTTCTCGCTCCTATGGGCTCAGGCAAGTAATTTGGGTTGTCTAGCAAAATTATGGCCATCTCATCTCGTCCGAGAATCAGATTGCGGGTCCCAGCCAAAGTCAATCCTCAAATTCGAGTCGGACCTCTCCAGGAAGATGGATACCATGATATTACATTGGCCTACCAGGCCGTATCGCTTTATGATGTGTTGGACATCACTTTGAGCACGGGCGACCCCTCGATACGTATCACAGGCATAGACAGCGACCGTGTTCCAGCCAACGAACAAAATTTGGTCATCAAAGCAGCCATGGCTTTAGCAAACCGGATTGGAGTGGAGCTACGAGTTCATTTCGATCTTGTCAAATCGATCCCTGCAGAGGCTGGTCTTGGAGGAGGAAGTGCTGATGCCGCAGCTGCTCTGGTTGGTTGCAACATATTTTGGGGATCGAACAGGAGCGCGGAAGAGCTTATGGATATTGGTGCATACATTGGTGAAGACGTGCCGTTCTTTATCAACGGCATGATGGCTATTGGCTTAGGCCACAAGCAACCACTACTGAGTCTCGAGACAGGAAACCATGCATGGTTCTGGGTGTTGGGGGTCCCGTTTCGTGGATTGTCCACGAAAGCCGTCTTTCATGAGTACGACAAATGCTTAGCTGAATGCGGCTCTAGTGAACAGGACTATCTGAGAAGACGAAAAGACTGTACGAGTACACCCTGGGGCGATCCGCCTGCTAGTGTAGTGGCGGCGCTTGTCAATGATCTTGAAACTCCATCGACTCGACTACTACCAGACATTGCTGCCGTATTGCAGGCTGGGAAATCTACCGGTGCGCTTAAAAGCTTAATGAGCGGCTCTGGATCAACATGTGCGTTCCTAGCTAGAGATCAAGCTCATGCGCGACAGATCCAAGAAGAACTTCAGAAGAAACAGATCTTCAGGAATATTTTTGTTGCTTCGGGGCCAGTTCCGGGCGTGACCGTTATAGAAGAATAGGGAAGGGAAGCCACAGCAGAATGGAAGATGATAAATCAATCACGGCTTATGAGATGATCTCCTTTTACAAATTGGTTGAAAGCGCTCGGCAAAGACATAAACCAATATAGCTCAACATAATGAAAGCCAAAAGTTACCGTACTAGGAGGTAGATTTCGAGACTTTTAGACACTTCGTGTATTATATAAGAAGACAAAAAAATGAATAGAAGAAATTAAATGGGTCCATATACACATAATACATCTTGTTTTGTCGGTAGATGAACTTGATGCGACGAGGAGATGTTAGAATGCAAGAGCATCATGGCCAGTTGAATTGCGAGACAGACAGCGCAGAAAATTGGTCTGTTTAAAATGCGCTTCCGCTCTTCAAGGCACCGGGAAAGTTGCCCTTGATTTTTTCCCAGAGAGGCTTGCCGCCAGCCTGGACATCCTCAAAGGCTGGACAAGTGAGATTGAGCAGGGGAACGGCGAGGGCCTCGGTAATGAAATCCAAGGGACCTGCAAGAGTCTTGTATATGCTTCCGAGAGCATTTGGACCGGCAAATTTCAGAACCTCGAAAACGAAACAAAGCAGATTGTTTCCTTCTAGAAGTTTTGTGAGACTGAAAACACCACCTGTCAAATTTCCCATGTCGAGTCCCGCAAAGCTGTTTACTTCTCCCATGTTTCCTCCAATACTGTTACATCTCGTTAGATGAATAGCATAAAGTTTCGTAGAGAGAGTTGACTCACCTTCCGAGCTCAGGGTATTTGGAGATCCAGTCAAGAGTATCCAGGTTCAGTTGGATAAGACCATAGTCCACAGGCGTCTTGTACCAATTTTCGGGAATTCTCTCCCAGCCCTCACGGTAGGTCAGGTTACCGTTCTCTTCGTAGATGCCGTAGAAGTTTCTGACATGGGTCTTGTCTAAAAGGATGATAGTGGTTAATATGTTTGAAATTTGAGAGAAGATAAGTAGCTTCGAATAACTTACCGAGAACACCTTCGGGGTTTTCCTGGGAGTGATTACGGAACAGGCGACCAGAGAAAATGTATCCAGCATTGCGAGCAATCAATCCAGTGACAGGACCGTAGTAGAAATTTGGGTTGGTGCTGACGGTCTGATCAAAGCGGATCTTTGCTCTTTTGGCCATGAGATCCATATCGAATGTGTCATCGGAGGGCATGTTATACCATTCCATAAATTTGTCCATGTTCAAAGTATGGCTGTTTCCAGTCACATATTGATCATCCCGGGTGTTAGACGAGTCCGCTTCAATGAAGTTATGCGAGCGAATGAGACCTTGGGGCTTTCCTGGAAGCGAAATCGGTTGAGTTAGCTCAATATTATGACCTTGATCCGTGCAACATACCGAGAAGACCCCCCAAGTTAGCGAGCAGGTTTTCAACTCCGGGATCAGGACCGCCAATTGAGAAACTAGGATCCAGGGAAAGCGGATCTCCAGTCCAAACTGTGCCCATGATTGCTAGAACTGTTGCAAGATCGACTCCCATTCCATAAACTGTACTAGTTAGCATTTGAAAATAAAGTCAAGTCTGGAGCATAAATGGACCCACCTTCATTGATTGCTTCTATAGCGTTGGCGAACTTGTTATTTATTAGCTGGTCATATTTTTACAGAGAAATTAAAGGTAACCTACTGATACAACTCCCTTTCGAGGGATGTAGCCATGGTTTGCCAAAGCATTGAGTCCGGGACAAGGACCACGTTGATCTCCATTCTTGAAGTCCGGAGGGTGGAATGCATGCTCTCCCGTAACTTGATCCACCAGTCAGTTTGGTTTTTCTTGCCAAATAAGAATTTGATTAAACTTACTGTCAACTGGGGAGCTCATAGTGTCAAACAGAAAGCGTTTATCCTTCTCGTCACCAACGGCGCCCTCTTTGCCAGCGAATGGGCATTTTTTATGAAGCGCATGATGAGACAACTGTCTGTCATGAGAATCGTGTGTTCCAGGAAATCCTAACGAAATTCCAGAGAGGGCAAGCAGACAGACTAGCTGTCTAGGGTGGGAAAGCCACATGGTGGGAAGTCTTCAAGTCTGGCACCCAATTAATTCAGATACAATTGAGATGTGTCGAAGAATAGAATATAAAAGGCAAGAAGGAAGGGCCGCATACTTCAAAGCACCTTGTTGTGGTACCAAGACATAGCGTTCTTACCTACCGAGCTCTCCGCTTGCATGTGCTGGACCCATAGACGCAAAGCGAACCCCTAAAGCTCAATCTATTTCAAATAAACGGAAAATTACCCCCTAAAAGGGCAGGGACCAAATTTAACACGAGTCTGTGGCCATCCGCAATGGAATGCTTTCCATTTTTGCTCTAGTAAAATATTTTTTTCTTTTCCATTTTTCCATTTCGGGGTTATCGAGACGATTATGGGATCGAGCCCTGTATCATTGGTGCTAGTCTGTCAGTTACCCCTGAAGAATCACCCGTTTTGTATTTTAGCCGGTAATAACTGGTGCAAATCTAGACTGGGGTTCGAACCGCGTAGAGAGACGCGCATCTCGTGGGCGTTGAGGATGATCCCTGCCATATCTACCGAGCCGAAGTTCCCCGGGACTCCGTACTAGCGCTAGTCTCACTCAAGCTGCTTTGGCGGTATCCATAGCATCTTCCTCCACATTCCTGACTATATTTTAACTGGTTAGGAGAGCGGCCCGAGGCGCGGGATGTGGGAGAGGGAATACGTTCTGCGCAAATCCAGAGTCATCGAGTGTAAGTTCCAGTCCCTGAAGATACAGATCATTCATCGGATTCTGTTCTAACTGTAGCCCCAAAGCCAATGGTAGGATTGAATTGTTTCATCGATCGGAAAAGTCTTCGTACCTATTACTCGATGTTTCGATCGCAGGAATGGAAGGATTTGTCCCGTCAGTGGGTCGAGATTTCCCACAGCAAGGGCTTTCAGAATGTGGGGTTCCGCACAGTCCTTCCACAGGTAGCTGCCAGTACGAAGTAAGCTTAGTTGTGCCAAGAGTTGAAACCTATCTCTTACCAAAATTGAACTAGTTGAGCGAAATTCCCAGGGTCTCGGGAATCGAGTCGATGAGTGAAAAAGCGCCACATGCAGATCTTAATTCGCAAGATTCTAGCAAGCCCATCGAGACCATTCTAGAGAAATTTAGACTGCAGCGACGAAAGCACGGACAAAGTTATCACTCCCGGCAGTATGAGAAACCAATGCCGGTAATTAAGTTGAACACATGTTCGCCAGGTGAATGTCCTTTTTGATCATTCTAATATTTGAGTACCACAAGTCTCAGATTACATTTCGCTCATTTACCACTGATCATTCTGCATCGCAACATGCGTCTTCTCAACACGGTGGCGATAGCCGCCGCCTCCTTGGCCATGTGCGCAATGGGAGCGACACAAACCTCAGCGCAGGAACTGGCGGCAATTTTGCCCACATGTGCGGTAAGGTTGCTCGTTAATTACCTTGAGCTCTCGACATGAAACTAATCAGTCGATGTACATAGCTGAGTTGCATGAAAACTTCCCTAGCAGATACATCATGTTCACCTTCCGATGAGGCTTGTTTATGTCTCGACACAACATACACAGCAGCTCTTGAGAAATGCGTCCTCGTTAGTTGCACCATTCGTGAATCTTTAGGTATGCACCACGAAAAGCATGTACTTGAGATAATGCTGACCTGAAAGTCACCAAAAACGTCACAACACAAGGGTGCCATGCCCCCATCCGCGATCGTACAAAAGTCGTATCCTATGTTGGAGTTGGTGGAGGTATCCTGGCCATGATTGCTTTCATTCTTCGGATGACGGCTCGTTTAAAGTGCTGCGGAGGAGTATTTGGTATGGATGACTACACTATGGTGCTAGCAATGGTTTGTTCAGGTGTATACATTTCTGCTTACAGACAGCTAATCATATCACTTAGAGTCTCACAATTGCCCTATCCGCCCTTTCGGCAGTCTGTAAGTACTTTTTCTTTGAGGTCAAACTTAATTTCTTTGTGTACTAACATATTGAAAAGTGGCAGATGCTGGACTCGGAAGAGATATGTGGACAATTCCTCTCGAAAATACTACTCGCATTCTTTATGTAAGTTATGAAGCAAATAAAATCAACCGGTATGCGTTTTGACATGAGTGCAGCTTTATTTCTGGGACGAGCTCATTTATTTGAGTATCCTACCACTCACGAAAGTTTCCATTTGTTGTTTCTATCTACGAATTTTCCCCGAGCGTAAATTTCGCACGATCACCTATATTGTCATCGGACTTAATGTCTGTTATCTTCTCATCTTTGTCTTAATCTCAATCTTTCAGTGCCGGCCTGTCAAGGGTGCCTGGTTGCATTGGGACGGGGAAGGTGACTTCAAGTGCAACAACATCAATGCTCAAGGCTGGTCATCGGCTATTATCAACATGACCCTGGACATCATTGTTATGGCTCTTCCACTAAAAGAGCTTTACGGTCTAAATCTCTCGATTAGGAAGAAGGCATACGTGATGTGTATGTTCTGTCTTGGTATATTGTATGTTGATTCTATTCTCCCACGGTCAGTCCGGGTGCTAACTTTGGTTTTCAGCGTGACGCTCGTCAGTATTTTGAGGCTGCGATCATTGATAGTATTCGCCTCTACTGAGAATCTCAGCTGTAAGTAGCGAACTCATTTCTTGTTTGATCATTTGAGTTTAACAAAGCGCAGGGGACTATGTTAGCGTTGGATACTGGAGCACGATTGAATGTGACGTGGGTATTATCTGCGCCTGCTTACCAGCCATTCGATCTCTGCTCCGCCGCATTTTGCCTGGCACCTTTGGTGATACCCAGCCAGTCAGATCCTATGGACGGGGCTCTATGTCTAACTCTCGAATGGACGGGAAAGTTCAAATTCAAAGCAAAAACGATAACCGTGATTTTTATCCTCTTGATGACTTGGATAATACGAGTGAGACACGACTCGGACATCATGCTTCATAGATCAATTTGATATTTCTGGCAAGGCTTCATGTCATTCGATGGGTTAAAACGGGAACGAACAATTAACAATGCAATTAACCCGTTTCTACAGCGAAATTTCTTCAATCTCAACTTTACAATTTATTTTACTAATTCAAAATGCTTATCTTACATGCCGGATCTTATTCTTCAGACATCAATTGGGACCAAGCTAAATACTCTTTAAAGTCTGCTATGGTCTCTGATTCAGTCATATCCAACCTGTCACCCACAAATTGTCTAACTAGCCTTCAAAATTTTCATATCGTGATGTGGTAAATGGCAAGGCGGAATTGTCATTCCTTTCACTGATCGATGCCTAAGTTCCAGTGACACTCGATAGTCCCGTCTGCGGGGCATAGGCAGGACAAGTGGACTCCAAAATATGCAGCCTGGGCTGATTTTTCTCTCTAACAGCAATGTGGAGGGGCGGTAAACAACTGACGGGACGTCGGGAAATGAGCCGGGCTCCACTTGAACTTACCTAGCCCAGGGTCCCAGTTACCTCTTTCGGTAGGTGTCAAGTGGACCGCCGCGGATACGAGCCAAGCGTTGATCAGTTACTCCACCTGCCCACATACACTTGATTACCTTCGTTTAAAAAGTACCGCAGGATTCCTTCAAATTCAGAATTAGCTTTGCTAGCGGGATGTCGCTGGATCGGCAAAGCTGCCGTCAAAAACGGTGAAGTCTAAAGTTAATGTTAAATTGGTGGCGTCAAACGGCCCCGATCAGCACGTCAAAGAAGGCGCAGGCTAGCTCTAGGTTCATTTGCCGAGGAAGTTAGTGTATGAAGTCTTTTGTACTTCCGGAAAGAGGAACTGGTTGATTTCTGGGGACAATTGCAGCACGTGGAATACCGGCATCGGCTATCTCTAGCCTCGTGTTAAATAGACTAGTACTAATTCATTCCGTAAAATGAAGACACTTCGCCTATTTTGAGCACCTTTCCGTTTCTAGGAAACCGACTTTCCAACGCGGCGGATCCAGGGGTATTTATTTATATTTTAAATGATTTTGATATTTTAGTAGGGTACCAGGAGCGAAGGTCCGATGCTATTTCATGTGCCAATTGAGAGTAGCTTCTTTACATAGGCATATGAAGGGCGCTCCTAGACTCTCGGTTCAAAAATATCCATCACTTTCTGAGCGTTCATTCATTTCGTCTTCTTTCAATAGACCTTTTTCCAGGAATGCGTTTCTTGACCGTTCTGGCCACCTTTTCGGCCCTTTCAACTACCTTTGCAGTGTATGTGCAAATTTTCCGAGCTTTTCTTTCACTCGGCTTTCCTCCGTGAATGTCTTGGAATCACTAGATAAGTATAGATTTGCTAACTAATGGATCAGAGGCCATAGGTCTGAAGGCCATCACCATTCAACTCATCCAGACCTGAAGAGGTCTGCAAACAATGCCTCCACGGAATATGACTATGTGGTAGTCGGTTCAGGTCCCGGCGGTGGACCATTGGCAGCAAGACTCGCAATCAATGGATACAAGGTCCTTCTGATTGATGCTGGAGATGACCAAACAAACGCTACAAGGCAAATGGCTCCGGCACTCCAACTCCAGTCCACTGAATACGAGCCAATGAAATGGGACTACTTTGTCCACCATTATTCCAATCTGACTCGCCAAGAAGAGGATTCTAAGATGACATATCAGACTCCTTCCGGAGGACTTCATGTCGGACCTAACCCCCCAGAAGGTGCTGAGCCATTGGGTATCCTTTATCCTCGGGCTGGTACCCTCGGAGGATGTGCTGCCCACAATGCTATGATGTAAGTTACCATTGGAGTGTTTTGACCAAGCGATATCAGAATGAAACTAATGAAGTGTGCTCTAGAACCATCTACCCCTACGAGAAGGACTGGGAAAACGTCGCTACCTTGACTGGTGATAAATCATGGGCGCCCTCAAATATGCGAGGATATTTCGAGAAGCTCGAGCGCAACAGATATCTGCCAAGCTCTCTTGTTGGCCATGGTTTTGATGGCTGGCTCGAAACTAGCCTCACTGATCTTCGCTTGGTTATTGAAGATCAAAAGTTGCTCTCCTTGATTATCGCCGCTGGAACTGCCGCCGGGAAGAGCCTGATTGGAAAGGTCCTCGATACAGTGACAGGGCTTGGAGAGGTTCTTCTGCGTGATTTGAATGATCCATCCCCCGGCAGAGACTATCAGACTGGCCCTTACCAAGTTCCACTTGCCGTTGAGGTTCCCGAGTACAAGCGAACTGGTCCCCAGTCTTTTGTGAAGCGGACTGCCAGTGCCGTCAACGCCGATGGATCGCGGAAATATCATCTCGATGTTCAGCTTGATACATTGGTAACCAATGTGCGATTTGATACATCTGGGGCCAAGCCGCGTGCTATTGGAGTGGACTACCTCCGAGGAAAGAGTCTTTACCGAGCCGACCCTAGGGCCTCGAAGAATTCTGCCAATGGCGTTCTTGGAAAAGTTAATGCTGCTCGAGAAGTCATTCTTTCTGCTGGTTCATTCAATACACCTCAGTTGTTGAAACTGAGTGGAATCGGACCCGAGAAAGAGCTTTCTAAATTCGGTATCAAGACACTTGTGAATCTTCCAGGAGTTGGTTCGAACTTGCAGGATCGGTACGAAGCTACTGTCATTGGAGAATCACCCTCCGACTTTCTCATTACGGCCAAGTGTACATTCATGTACACCCTCCCCGATCCCTGTTTGGAGCAGTGGGAAAATGACCCTCTTTGGAGGGGTACCTACGGCACCAATGGCATCGCCATCGCCGTTATGCACAAATCCTCAACAGCCGAGGACGAACCTGATCTGCTAATTTCCGGCGCTCCTGCAAACTTCCCAGGATATTACCCCAACTACTCCTATGAGGGGCTTAAGGACGCCCGTCATTGGGCTTGGATCACTTTGAAAGCACAGAGTCGCAACAACGCTGGTACAGTTGAGCTACGTTCAACTGACCCGAGAGATATGCCTATAATTACCTTCAACTCGTTTGACACTGGAGTAACAACGGACGGGGCTGACGAGAAAGACCTGCAAGCTGTCTATGAAGGCATGGAATTCTCTCGATCCATCTTCAAGGATCTTATCCCACTCGATGGAGGCTTTGAAGAGACCTGGCCTGGGCCAAATGTCACAACCGAGAGCGAAATGAAAGACTTCATCAAGCGAGAGGCTTGGGGACATCACGCTTGCTGCACTGCTCCTATCGGAGATGACGAAGACCCTCAAGCTGTTTTAGATTCTAACTTCCGAGTTCGTGGAGTGGAAGGTCTTCGTGTCGTTGATGCTTCTGTGTTCCCCAAGATTCCAGGTACTTATATCGCACTGCCTATCTACATTCTCAGTGAGAAAGCTGCAGATGTCATCATCGCGGACGCTGCATAGGAGAATATTTTCTTCTGTCTTGTCATTCTTCATCCATAGCCTGAATGTGTGTTTACCTCATATCTTGTTAATATAACATTTCTTAACATTGGCTTCTCCTGAGTCCTCTACCTTCTCTAGATCGAACAATAAGAACTTCTAATAAGAAAATACAGCTTTGCAGCTCCTGGTGATTAATTTAACGGTAGACATGGGCGTGCGGGTGAGCCCCCTCTCTCATCACAGCCACATAGGCACGAGTCCGCCACATGTATCTTGAATACGAAATGCTGCTCGAGGCATATTGGGCGTATTAGAATCAAGATTGATGTGTGTGGCTTCGAGGGCCTATCTAGACTCTCTCGCGGGCGGCTCGCTTCGCGTGTGTGGCCAGCCCCGCTTGTGCTGCCCTTTTTCTTGCTGCCCCCTTCCCCTCACTATCCACCAACCAATTGCCATGAACTTCGTGCAGAGGTATCAAGATATGGAATTGATTGTTCAGGCGGAGTCGCATACATAAGATACCCGCTGTGTGTGATTCCGGCTTCTTTCCGGGGGAGCACGCTGGAAAACACATAGAATGAATTCCTCATGTAAACAACGGTACCTGGAAACGACAGCCCCTTTTCTGATGGCTTTAAGTCGCATTCCTGAGTACATGATAAGGGACGTTGTCTTACCTCGACCTAACATACGCGGTTGGGCACCAATGACGTAGGGCGTGCGCGTTTCTCCGATCAATACCGACCCATCAACCGTTGCAGCGCTTCTTAACACGCATTTTGATCATCTAGGCCCAAAAGATCGCGCTGGATCGCGTCTCGGGCGCCTTTTTGGTACTAGTGCTCACGGGCATAGATCACACAAGAGGCCGCTCACAGACCAACTCTCACTGCGCGGGAAACGGTTAACCGGGATGTCCCTTGCTCACTGGCCAGAAGGCTTGGGCAGCTGCCCAATTGCTTATTATTTCCTTGATAAAATTCTGGCTTTGGGGGCTTCACCTTGTCCCAACATTTTAGCCTCTGCGCCTTCGCGTCATTGAAGTCTCTAACGCGAGATAACAAGATGTGCCTGATATAAAAAAATAGGCCCATCACACGAATCTTTACAATTTCGTTTCTTCATTGAAATCTGCCGTTTCTCTTCAAAACATAACTTGCACTCCACTCACAGAGCGTTTGGCTGCTGTTGTTCCACGTAGCTCAGTTTCCTGCTGTCCACCATGCCGTTCGCCCATGTCACGCTAAATGTCTACGATCTCCCCACTGCGACCTCTTTCTATTTATCATGCTTCCAACCTCTTGGGTGGAGATTTGTGGGCACCGATTATGACGGCGAGTGCATCGGCTTTGGCCAGAAGCCAGGGGGGCCAGTTGATGTGTGGATCGTCTCGAAGAAGCCTGGGTATGCAGCATATTCGATCGATCAGCAGATCTGACCACTAATTCCAATTCTGTAGAGTGATATCTAGTCCAGTCCACATTATTTTCCCAGCCCCCTCTATCGGAGCAGTCGATTCGTTCTTTTCAGCTGCCCTGAAAGCCGGTGCCTTGATTCGGAAAGAGCCCTTTACCCGCGACCAACGGAATATGTATCACTGCGCCTCCGTTATCGACTTTGATGGCAACACAATTGAAGCTGTATATCGAAATGATCGCTCCGTATCCCCCGACGATACTGACGTGCCGGTTATTGCCTTGAAAGACAATTCGTCGACTAAATCCAAGAGCGCCGCAGGCTCTGCCTCAGGATCTAAAGCAGGAAGCGTCGCACCTCCCAAGAGCGTGGCAAGCCAGAAGTCAGCTCCGAAAGAGGAAGAGGAAGAAGAAGACAAGACCTCCAAGAAGTCCGATGGAGAGAAGACAGCGACGAGGCCCTTTGTGGATGAGAAGGCAGCCAATACGATTGCTGGCACTCTCATTGGAGCCGCAGCCAGCGCAGCAATTGCATGGGGATTGTTGAAAACCCGTCGCGACTCTGTTTATCGGTCTTGATATCCAAGACTCCCAACGCACACTAATGTGATCTGCTTCCGGCTACAAAAGCAACGACTTCTCAAACATGAACATACTTGCGTTTCGTTGAGTTGCTGCCTTGGTCATTTAATCGTTGCATCTTGCATACTTAGCAAAATGATATAACCTGTACTACTAACTTTGATGTGAAGCGGACAATGGATGTGGAAATGCATGTATGCCCAGCACGAGTTGAGAACGGCACAGGCTTCATTCGGGCAAGTCGACAACGCTCAGACGAAAAGGATACCGAGTCAGATGAATTAAAAAAACGACAAAAACATACAACAGTCAGGATTCCCATGTGGTCACCCACCATAGTACTAACTGACCGGCGTGTGGCTTAAACGCGGCCAGTAGTCGGGTGGGTGCCGCCTGGGTGAGTTTAGGGTGAGCAGGGTGAGTGTGTTATATAGAGGGTGAGAACGGGGTGATACGGGTGATAGATGGGTGAGATTCAGCCTAGGACGCACGAGGACGCCACAGACCCTGTCAGCCGGGCTAAGGTATGGTATAAGCCTGAAACCGCGATTCCTTGGCACCTGCATAAACCATCATGATTCCAACTTATAAATGGCCATATCAGCGGCGAGGCTGACTTGAGCTTCGCCTTGGCTTTTAAATGCTGATTGCTCTTCAAGCCTATGTTGCTTGCTTACTCTAAGATGGAGAGATCGGCGATGAGCGAGGAACGGTTCTTTTTTTTCCTTGCTAATCTCTTCCAATCGAAGCATTGGATCAGATTTCAGAGGCAGGACTGTCGTCAAAAACAACCCGAATACTTCAAGAGCTCACCGTACTACGGAAGAGATGCTCAGGGACACCGGGGTTGTTCCATAGAACCGGATATATCACCCAGGCCGGGTAATACGGCTTTTCCCCCATCTCTATGCTCCACGCGACCCCCGGAACCTGAAACGATCTCAGTGTCCATTCAGTAAATTGCCGAGTCAAAATCTTGGAAAGACTGTGTCAGATTTAATGATCACAGAATGTAGGTCAAGGTCGCCTGTTGATACTTGGGTGCTATTGTTGTGATTTTACAGTTCATTGTGAGCAAGATACACTAGTGGCGCGACGCTTCTCAGCAGCATTCATACTATGTACCTGAGCTTTTCGGACCAAAGCCTCAGAATATGATAAAGTGGCATCAAGGTTCTAGAGAAACGACAGAATATGATGGTGTTCTCCCTTCAGAGCCCAATCCCTTGGGGTATTTCCATCCTTATCCCTCGAATTGATGTCAGCGTTACCCATTTCAAGCAGCACTTCTACTCCTTGTTTCAAGCCAGCTCCTGCTGCCCATGACAGAGCACTTCGACCATAAATATCCTTCGCCTCCACGTCGACCTCTTTTGTCGCAATCAATAACTTCATAATGTTCGGATATCGATCAAAAGCGGCCCATCCAAGAGGTGTTCGAAACTCAAAAGGATCCTTAGTATTCACATCAGCCTTCCCTGTTTCTAAAAGTTGTCTTACCACTTCAACATTTCCTCCGCCACAGGCCCAAGAGAGTGGTGTCCGACCCCAATTACATTTCACGTTTATATCCACTTTGCCGGTTCTAAGGAGAATTTCCACAATTCTTTCCATTGCGAAAGTATTGCTCCCGAACTCAGGACAAAACAAAGCCCAATGAAGAGGAGTTCTATTTTCCTTCAAGTCCTGAGAGTTCAAGTCCTCCAATCCCGACTCGATCATTGCTCTGACACCATGGACGAGGCCGAATTGGGCGGCCCAAGATAATGCACTTCGTCCTTCCTTGTCTCTGACTTCAAGATCCGCTGGACCATCTGCGAGTATTGCAAGCAAGATCATTTCGTGCCTGTCAAATGCAGCCCAGACTAAAGGCGTCCGACCCATTTCATGATCTTCAAGATTAATTCCCGGAGCCCCTGCTTCTAAAAGCATTGTGACTATACCCAGTCGCCCGCCACCGGCATTCCAGGACAATGGGGTTCGACCAATAATGTCCAAAGGAGCTGGATCCACGCCCTTTGTCGAGAGAAGCAGTCTGGTAACGGCATCCTGATTTTTAGGCGCCCAGAACGCCCACGACAAAGGTGTCCGGCGGTGACTCGTATCTCTTGAATTCAAATCTACTTCTCCATTCTTGACAAGTATTTCGACAATTTTCTCGTGTCCGCCTCCTGCAGCCCAGGACAATGCGCTTCTCCCGTCTTGTACATCTCGAAAGTTCACATCGATCCCTCCCGAGTCAAGAAGCAACTTGACTACAGAGAGTATGCCAGCCTGTGATGCCCATATCAAAGGTGTTTTGCCATCGACTGGTCTGTTCAAGTCGTACTCCTGAATGAATGATGCCTGGTAAGAAAGAAAATGAGATTAGGGATGTTGCGGTGCAAGGGGCGAAGGGGAAAATTCATACATCATGTGCCACTGCCTCCATAGGTGCGAGTATACCACACCATCTTGCCAGTTCTCCCAGTATTCTTGTGAAGCCTGCGTCATCTTCATAGGCAAACTTCGTCATCTGCCGATGGTCCGCATGTATGCTTAGCGTATAGTAGCCGTCCAGGGTGGCTGATTCTGCGGAGACAACTTTCCCAAAATTCGCAGTCCCGAGTTCCTCGAAGAAGCAAGTTATCTTTATTGTTCTGCCTTCCTGCTCTGATTTCCTCAGCATCGAAGCAAAGTTCAGGCTCAGGTCTTCAAGAATTTGGCTTTGCGTTCCTAACACGTCCAAAATATCTTTGTTCAAGTTCTTGAACATACCCAGTGCACGGATGGGAATTCTAGCCCAATCAGCCATCCATGACCCTCGATGAGGGGTGCCTAGAAAGATGATTCCCCGCAACTTCTCAAACATATTGCGTTTATAAGGCAAAACATCATCACGGGACAATAGTAGTGCTCTTTTGCATACAATACCCCCCAGGCTGTGGGCAACTAAAATCAAGGGGTTGTTTGACGCCCCAGTAGATGCCCTGTCGTCGGTCAAATCTTTTAACAGGTTCGACGCATGATGAATTAAACGATTTCCGGATACATCTCTCATACCAGCAACATATGCATCATAACCATAGGTCAAAATCCGGGCATTTCCGAGTCTGGTGGGAAGCATCAATTTTGGCCAAGGCTCCGTTTGGAGAGGATGGGTCCAAGTTGAGTCGCGATCACCTGAAAGGCCGTGAACAAAACAAATGTCAACTTCTGCGTTCACGCATTCATGCCATACTTTTACTCCTGCTGGAAAGAGACCCGGAGGGGCAGAATTCAGATTATGTATAGGCTTTGGGATAGGAACCGATGGATCTGAGGTCGTCGAACCCGAAGAGCTGAGGTGTCTAACGAGAGTAAGTCGCTTCATATCTCGTACGATTGACATTGCTGATTGGCAAGAGTAGTTTCGTAATATGTCTTCTTTCGCTGGAAAAGATTTTGACTGGCCATGAGAATTCAGGAGGTCATACTAAGTATACACCCGCGGGAACAGTGGAGTGATATGATTCACCCGAGGGATCATCTTGAGCCCTTATCAGGATGAGCAATCAAATAACTGGGCTCGTATGGCAAAAAAAGAAAATATTTACATCGATGCCATTACGTGGCAAGCGTATGTAGCTGACCGGGCGTGTCAGGGATAAAAAGGAACCGAGCCCTACCTCTTTCCGCTACCCCGTATCTGAAAAACAGATTCTGAGTCCCAAGAGTCGGCATTACAATTGTGAGTAATGAAAAGACGAATCTCATTGAAGAGAAACCAACATAGCGTATTCACATCCTTGCGGTAGAAAGTTGCAGCTTGCCAAAGATCGGAAGGTTTTGAATTCTCGGGACTGAGGAGTTTTCAGGCCCCCAATTATAGACAGGGTATAGAAGCGAATTGCAGCTGTGTGGCAAAAAGAAGAAATTAGATGGATGCATCCAGATACGTGGCATGCTCAGCTGAAAGGACGGATCAAGGATGTGGCTGACATTGATCTGTTTTTTCTTCACTCTTTATCAATCACTTGCCAGTGACTTGTCGAATCATATATCTTAAATAGGTCCTATTACAGTATTTAGGAGGTACCCCTGAGTACTCGAATACCAGACAGATACACAGTTGAAGCTCGATCATTGGTTGCTAGTAATATGGACTATTCACGGTCCGACAGTCGGATACAGTCACATAACAGCCCCTTTAGGGTCCCGTGAAAGGTCACATAACTAGCACAATGCTACGCTTTCCGCAGTAGACTGATGCTGTCTTTTCTAGGCAATCTGCGTATATGTCTGACTTCCAGGAGACCGAATCCTGGCACTGTAATGAATATAGTGTTTTCTTGGTTTCTGGTATTTTATCGATGTAATAGCCATCCGGTTGAGTGAATCTGGCCTAGTCAATCTACTCTCACCCCCTTTTACCCCTATTCACCAACACTTACCCACCCTCACCCTCCTTCGCGGGACTTCTCACCTATATCACCTTCATTCACCCTCAGATAGATAACCATGCTGCTTTAAGGTTTTGGGGCTATGGAATAATTGACTGCGTTCTATATGTGGCTTAAACGCGGTCAGTACCCGGGTGGGTGTCGCCCGGGTGAGTTTAGGGTGAGCACCGCTTTACGGTCGCGCGACCGCGGGTGAGCGGGGTGAGTGCGCTATAGACAGGGTGAGAACCGGGTGATCACCAGGTGAGATTCCGCCAAGGACGCCCAACAACGCACAGATCCTCTACCCCGAGTCTTGACGGAGTATGATTGGCTTGTCTTGATCTGACTGAGACCACCGTCTCTTGTACTTGATTCCATGATTGGTCTAAATGAATGGCGAGGCTGACTGCCAGTCTGCCTTGGGCACATGTGCATGAGATAGTGGCTCTTTACTACATAATTTACTCAGACCTAGTACACGTAAGAACCACTACACAACCCTTGTAGTTCACTGCCCAGATCAAGCTTTATTTGCTGCAAAATATCAGGGTAGAATATGTTACGGAGGCGATCAGAAGAAAGGATATCTCATTGAAGATGCTCAGGATCGTAGAAATAACAAAGCTGAAGAGAGGAAAGAGGAGGGGAGAGGCCCCCGACTAGAACTATCTATATCCGCACACAACGGCGCTAAGCCTAATCGAGCTACCTCTGCAGGCATATGCACAGCATATGAGTCACGTGTCAGCTAACGTTAACTAACGCGCGGTTTACATCCCCCCCCTTAAGAGACGACTTGGTCCCTCAAGGCGTTGCTTCACGACGGCGGCGGAGGACTCTGATTGGCTGGTTCCGTGGCCAATTATCCTCTGGGCGCAGTTCGAGATACTCGTCCTCACGCGCGGCGCGCAACTATTCCTCTAACCTTTGCGGGGGTCCAGGACATTCAGGGTAACGATCGTGGTAAGATTTGACCTTTTCCGGCGCGTTTATGAATGATTCCGCGTCGTACCACTGATCGTTGTCGATGTTGATCCAGGAAGCGCGGTACTGCAATACTCCACGGTGCAGCCGCGAGTTCAACACCTCGTCCACCGTTCACTCCAGGTTATCATTTATCTCTTCTGGGACAGCCTTGTTGGGAATCTGGCCGGTAAGGGGGTTGTTGGCCGTCAGCTTCCTCAATTGATCTGGCGAGAAAACAGGATGAATCTTCATCTGATCAGGCAACTTCAGCCGGAAGGTGTGGCCAACCTGCTCTACGATCTCGAAGGGTCCCATGGACTTTGCAGACAGCTTCCTGCTGGGTCTCGAGTCCTCCCAGTATTTCTTCGTGAGGAATACCTTGTCTTCTACTCCGAAATCCACCTCTCTTTGGTATTTATCTACTTGCTTCTTCTGCTGTCTCTGAGATTCGAGTATCGAAGCCCTCACTGACTCCCAGATTTCTTATAGGGACCTTGCCATTGTCGTTGCCTTGCTGTTATTCCCAATTATCCCTGCCATTGGCAGATCAAAAGACATCCTCGGCTCATACCCTCGCTCGATGAAGAATGGAGACTTCCCCGTTGACAACTAAGATAGGGTCGCATTTGCAAAATCGATTATCCCTACCCAATCCAACTAGTTGTCCTAATGGTGGCTTACATATAGGCGAAAGCGTTGCTGTAGATATTGGTTCGCGATCTCAGTCTGACCATCGGTTTGCTGGTGGTAGACAGTCGATAAATACAGTTGGATCTTCAGAATCGAACAGAGCTACTGCCAGAAGGACAATATAAACTGCAGTCCTCAATCTGAAACAATAGAAGATGGTAACCCTGTGAAGGCGTAAACTCGATTTACAAATAATTGTATTATCTCTTTGGCATCCACGTTTTTTCGGCACAGGATAGTGATAGCTCTCTTGGAGAAACGGTCAACTACCACCATAACTGCATCGTAGTCTTTCTTGTTCTTTAGGAGACTGCAGAAATCCACCGTAATGTGATCCTATGGCCGCTTAGGAGCCTTGAGAGGCTGCAGCAACCCTGGTGTACGATCTTTCTACAGTTTTGTTCATTGATATATTAAACAGTTCCGGATGTATTGTCCCATGTTCTCCTTCTATCCAGTCCAGTAGTATTGAGTCTTCAATAGTTCAGTAGTCTTATCAATCCCAGGGTGGGCTATCAATAGCTAACGATGGATCTCATCCAGCAGTCGCGCATGTAGGTCACCGTTATCAGGAACTACCATCAAACCCTTGAAATATAATAGGCCTTTGTGTTCTTTCCAGTCTCCTTATTCAGTGGCTGCCAAACGATATCCTGCTTCCAGTTGGGAACTCATCCTATTTGCTTGCTGGATTCTATGGATCAACAGTAGGACCTCGATCAGAGGTTCTTGAGGCAGTTGTATCTCTCGTACTGCACTTCGCGTTGTTACGGAGACTGCAAGCTTATAGTCCTCAAAGAGCTTCTCCAGAAGTAGTATTTAAAGTTGCTTGATTGGAGTGGGCAGTCCTTTTCTTGATAACGCATCTGTAATTACATTTTCCTTTCCGGGCCGGTATTTAATTGTCATATAGTATCCAGATATCAGTTCAGCCCAGCGAATTTAGCAAGGACTAAGATACCTTTGGATCGAGAAGTATTTCAACACATTGTGATCTGTCAGAACCTCGAATTTCTGACACTGATAGAGTCCAGCTAACTCCACACACCACTCTTTCAGGGCTAGGACAATAGCATAAAGTTCCTGTTTGGGTGTAGCGTAGTTATGCTCTGCTTGATTATATAATTTTGAATAGTAGGCCACTGGGTGCCAGTTCCCATCTTCGGTCTGCTGCATCAAGACTGCACCTGCTGCATCTCTAGAGGAATCAGTCTCAACACAAGTAGATCGCTCCGGCTGATAGTACAATAAAATCGGCATAGTCAGCAACACTTCTTTCAGGTTGTTAAAGGTTTGTTGACACAGAGGATCCCATAAGAACTCCACATTGTCCCAGGTAAAATAGTACAGAGGTTTAGCTCACTGACTAAAATAGTATATGAATTTGCGATAGAACCCCACAAAACCAAGAAAAGAACGCACATCCTTTCGAGTCCGAGGAATTTTCCAGTCACAAACAGCTTGTAGCTTAGCAGGATCAGTATAGACTCCATTAGTATCAACAATAAAGCCCAGGAACTTGGTAGACTGAGTATCGAATTCGCACTTGTATAGGGCTATTTGCGATTTAAATAACAAGCTGTCTCTATCGATTAAGTCGCGTAACTGTGGTAAACCTTGCTGGCTTACAGGGGAGTCTTTCCGTGAGCCTAGTCGTTTTCCGATATTCCCTCTAGTTCGGCGAGTTGCTGGTTGGTAGCCTCGGGTTGAGCAGTCGAAACTGAGGCTGAGGTTAAGGCTGCAGGTATGGCAGCCTTCTTCTTGGGACATACCGACGATATATGTCCTTGCTTACTGCAATGAAAGCACAATCCCTTTGAGATATGGCGTTGTCTCTCTTTAGCAGACAATTCAGTTCGCTTGCTGCCTGTAGCAGTCGAGGCCGTCAAAGCAGTAGAATCTATAGTCTTCTTGTCGTTTTTTCCACGATTTCCAGTAGTACTACTGTGACGGCGACATTGCATCTCGAGGGATTTAGCCTCTATGTAACAGAAGTCGACCAGGTTATCAAATGAGTTAGAGTTAATAGTATAATAACTAGCAGTTTGGTTCCTGAGGGTATTATACAGTTTATTGTGGAAATCCATCTTTATGTTCTCCTGCGGGTGACCAGAAAGAGACAACAGTCTCAAGAATTTCTCATAGAATACATCGAAATTATCTATAGGTTTCATCCAGAGATGGCTCAGTTCACAGCAGATATTCTCACTTTCATGGGGGTTATGGAACATGGACTCGAGATGATCGAGCATATCCTTTGTGTCTTGGTAAGAGTTGGTACAATCACGACGACAGACAGCGATCTGCAAACCAGCCTTGCCTACACAACGGCTCTCAACATACGCCAGGCGTTGTTCCGGAGTATTGTATTAGTTGGCATTGATTCTCAGTTTATTCTCCATTCTGTTGTACCATCCAATGAAATCGAAATCTTTCTCCTTTCTATTAGTCAGGAGAGGGGGATCGGGAACTCTTTCTGACTTTGAGACCTTGGTAGCTGCAGATTGAGTCGTTATGGCTCCTGTAGATTCACGAGAGTCGCAAGAGTTGGGGCCAGGGGTGGGAGAGGATTCACAATGGGCTGGAGCTATCAACAGTTGTTTCTAGAGGTTCTCTTTCTGCCGGAAGACAGTATCGAATTGGTCCTTTATCTAGAAGAACTACTTCTTCCAGTCAGCTTTCTTAGTACATTGATGAGTACAAACTTCTTCTATTTGCTGGAAATTAATGGTGATCGAGTTGTGATTATAAACAGCCTTAACCAGCTGCTCTTTCAGACGAGTAATCTCATTATTTTGGTGCTCCAGTTCCGCGGACTAGTTATTGTTCTTCTCCATCAGGGCAGTCATTTCCTCATCTAGCTTCTCTCGATTCTGCTTCCAGATAAGTACTGTAATAGCAACATTCTTAAATATACCAGCTGCATCTTCACAGTGCATTTTGTCAAAAACAGCTTGGTTCTTAATAGCAATAACATGATCGGGGTTCTTGTAGTAGATGAGATGGAAACCTCTTATCACGATTGCTTGAGGGACAGCTTTCTTCACAACAGGAATAGGGGGAGAGACTGGGTAGTGCCCAGGAGTCTGGGGAATATCTTGGCTAGACGAAGCTATATTGAATTTAGTTCAGATCAAATCGTTCGGGGATTTGGGGTTGAAAGACGCGTGTAGACCTAACGACAGCAAGGCTGTATCGTGGCTAAATCGCGTGGAAGAGTAGTTGAAGTGGGTTTGAGCTTCGTTATTGTCACGGAGGCAATCAGAAGAAAGGATATCTCATTGAAGATGCTTAGGATCGTAGAAATAACGAAGCTGAAGAGAGGAAAGAGGAGGGGAGAGGCCCCTGACTAGAACTATCTACATCCGCACACAACAGCGCTAAGCCTAATTGAGCCACCTCTGCAGGCATATGCACAGCATATGAGTCACGTGTCAGCTAACGTTAACTAACGCGCGGTTTACAACTTTCAAGGGAGTTAACTTTGTGATCCGAAACTCAACCGCCAGCTTCACTAGCTTCATGTCCAGTTTCAAGTGAAATCCGAAACTGGCTTGTTTTATTATGTATCAGAGTCCTCAAATTACGCAGAGCACATTCTGAACTGTGCAATGGGCCTTGTGTAGACCAGCAGATCTCTACGGGCCGTCAGGTCTTAGTTTGCCATTGGCCTTTCTTACCCACCTGGCCCTTCTTGCCCACCTGGCCCTTCTTGCCCACCTGGCCCTTCTTACCCAGCTGGCCTTTCTTGCCTAGCTGGCTTTTCTTGCCCAGCTGGCCTTTCTGGGTCAGTTGGCCTTGCTTACCCACCTGGCCCTTCTGGGTCAGTTGGCCTTACTTACCCAGCTGGCTTTTCTTACCCAGCTGGCCTTTCTGGGTCAGTTGGCTTTGCTTACCCACCTGGCCCTTCTTACCCACCTGGCCCTTCTTGCCTAGCTGGCCTTTCTTGCCCAGCTGGTCCTTCTGGGTCAGTTGGCCTTGCTTACCCAGCTGGCCCTTCTTGCCCACCTGGCCCTTCTTGCCCACCTGGCCTTTCTTGCCTAGCTGGCTTTTCTTGCCCAGCTGGCCTTTCTGGGTCAGTTGGCCTTGCTTACCCACCTGGC
>JAOYNU010070193.1:0-26526 GCA_026745395.1 Tympanopsis confertula | reverse complement strand
CCTTCTTGCCCACCTGGCCCTTCTGGGTCAGTTGGCTTTGCTTATCCAGCTGGCCCTTTTGGGTCAGTTGGCCTTGCTTACCCAGCTGGCCCTTCTGGGTCAGTTGGCCTTGCTTACCCACCTGGCCTTTCTTGCCTAGCTAGCCTTTCTTGCCTAGCTGGCCTTTCTTGCCCAGCTGGTCTTTCTGGGTCAGTTGGCCTTGCTTACCCACCTGGCCCTTCTTGCCCGCCTGGCCCTTCTAGGTCAGTTGGCCTGTTTCGGCCCGCCAGCTTACATTCTAGGACTTCTGAGGCCGGCAGACTTATTCCGGCTAGTCGGCCTCAGACAAACTACCCTTTTGAGGCCAAAAGCCTTGTTTCAGTTAATCAGCCTGTATATTAGCAATTTTTTGGTCAAATAGAAGCGTTATATCCTTGGTTGTATCCAATCTCTTATTCTGTATCAATTGAATTACTGATCTTATTCGGATCTGTAATTCGAACTCAAAAATGGACTCTAACAATCTTGGGAGCCAAAGAAACCAGAATACCCATCAGATACTCAGTCATTTTCAAGAATGTACCATAATAAAAATCCAAGACTTTCAGCTCAACTTTCATTTCGACCAGAAAAACGTCTCACGTCTTTTAAAGATATTCCAAATTGAAGACTGTGCAAATCTGGATCCTGAAAATCGAATGACAGCCATTATCTCATCGGATATATTGGAAGAAGCGCTCAAGAAAGAGCCTGTCACAAAGTCTTCATTGTTTGACTCAGTCCAGTTTCCTTATTTGAGTCTTGGAAACGGCAATATTAAAATTCTGCAAGGTCAACACAGGGCTTGGGCAGCTTTTCAATTTGGAGTCGATAAGTAGCTTGTTGATCTTTTCTTAGATAGTATGAAGTGGAAGTTTTATAAGAATTCCTGAGCTGATTTAACTAGATCTTTCTCAGAACTTACAAAAACACCTTATCAATAGATTCTCCTCTAGCCAAGAATACAGTAATGGCGAAATATACCGCAGCATTAGACTCAGCCAGGTTGGGAACAATGAGATTAATGAGCAGAAGTGGTAGTCTAGGCTTCGTTCTGACGATCATCGAAAAGACTTCCATTGGCTACAAAGAAATCAGCATTTTCGAAATGGGTTCGATCTACTATTACCATTCACTGGACTGTAGCAGCCTCTAAAATCGTCTCATATTGAACAAATGCTCACCTTAAGATGCCCTCAGGTATATCATCAGAGTACTCTCGTCATCATTGCTAATAAATCTAGATTATATTCCATTATCTATCAACAATATATCAAAGGTGGAAGACTGTTTTCCCAGAAAATAATGGTCATCTTCTTGATATAGAGTCGGTAACTCTTCTGGAAGGGCTTTGTCCCCATATCTCGCTCCAAGATCGTGAGAAAATTAGACAACTTGTAAAGTATAAGTCGGTTTTTCCACTGGTCACCACTAACAGAGACAATATAGCAAACTGCCTTATGAACTTTCCTGGCAGGGTAATTTCAATAGCAACTCTTGTCCAAGATACTTTATTCTTAAATGGCCCAGTAAGAGCTTTACACAAACTCTGCCCTACTAGGGCAAAGGGGGATCTTATAAATATATTCCGTCAGAAATGGATGTCCCAGAGTAGTCATCATAAATTGACTATCCAAATATTAGAATACAAATTCGCTACAGACAACTCATCAAACATTCCTTTTGAAGTGGCTATAATACAACTATTGCTATTTGCCTTAAGACACTTCATAGATAACATTTATCAAACGAGGCAGAAAAAGTCATTTATAGAATGGACTAGAGTACTCAACATATCAAACCTGTCAGAACTTGCCGACTTATTGGGTTTCAAATCATCTCATCTATCTCGCATATATGTGCAAAAACACAAGGAATTTGTCAGAAAACTACCTTTGGAGTTCTTCAATACTCTCTATAAGGACCAATTTACTAAGGTGGAATTAGAAGAGCCATCTGAGGGCTATATATCATCTACAATAAGCATGTATTTACATAAAAAAATTCTTTGCGTAAGTAAAAGTCAAGCCTTTTAGCAGACCACAGATAACCTAAGCCAGAATACAAAAAACCAATACAATAGCCCGGAATCTTCGCAATACTATGCTCAGTATACTTTTATATTCATTGGACCAATATTTCAACAGACCAAGTCTATAAAGAAATACCCAATATGCCTTAGTGTGACTAATGATGTGCTAAAATCTTTCTTTGGAGATCATATTGAGAAATGGATGGGCAGCAGACTAAATCTCTCCAGCGAATCAAATCACTCAGTGAATGATTTAATCTTGCCTAACGAAGAGATTCAGATTTCAACCAGAAGTCCACCCCCCATCAACAACGATCTACAAGCACAATCACATACTGAAGAAACATGTTAAATTAATAACCAAGAGACTCGGACTTTGGATTGTCATTCTCCTGTAGATGAAAATTCTAGAGAACCCTGCTTGCAGAATTAATATCTTATTCACGTGGAAATTGATCAGTCTCGGCAACCTGCTGGAGGTTCAGAAATGCATGGTATGGACAGTAATATCCTGGTAAATCTTGCTCTAATTGTAGATATTTAGATGATCTAATTCCAATTGCTCCTGGTTTCAAGGACCTAGGCAATAATAGAAACTTATATACAGAGAACAGTATTATACACTACTGGAAAGCTCAGCAGGTACTTACAGAATGATTTGCCTCGGAACATAAATCTCTAGTTGTATTTTATCTATTTGAGTCATAGATATACTTTAAGTTCATAAAGCATGATATCAATAAGATAAAGTCCCGAATCAGATTACTATCTTTTGGCTATTGATTTTTAATAATCCATAGCCAGTGGGGTCTTACGAGTCCCGATCTGGATCAGACTTTAGAGCAAGCTGTTGTACAGCAACTTCTCTTTGTACAGAGGAGAGAGTATACTGGCAATCCTAATATTGCTTCAGAAGCAATTTCTCTTGACTAGCTAAAAGATCTGATAAAGAACTTTGATGTTTGAATAGGAAAATGGAAGATCCGATATCTCGACATAGATGATAGAGATAATTTGGATAAGAGAGATCCAGGCTCTGCCAAATGGGTACAGACCTATATTAAGATCCAATTGCAAAGCTTAGTTGAAGCTTAAGACCTAAGTGAGGAAGAAGAGCTTTGATGACAAATTCCTTATTAATCTTATATTTACTATGTCAATGTTCTGGGGGAATTTTCTATACAGGTCAAAAAGAATGCAGATATATTTATTCCTGCTGAAGATTCTTTATAATGATTAGACTTATTTATAAATAAAGGTTTCAAGCAGTAATTAGTTAAACTTGATTATATATGCGGTCAAAACTAATAGTTTTTGGAGTAATGGCCAAAGACCTAGCCAAAGATAGCTGTGGGTTGTGAAGGTAGAGGAACTGACTGGGTATCTGCTTTTTTGGTGGAAATTGCTTTTCTATTGATTTTTCTATTTTGAACTTCGACCAACCCTGTTCTCTCTGCTCGCGTAGCTATTGCCCATTCCCCATTTGCTACTGTCACTACGAGGCTGAACCCTGGTGCTCCGCAGTTATAAGCCTTCTTAGGAGTTTGATACAAGTATGGCGGCTTGGATTCCCAATAGTAAGTGAGGTCTTGATTGGCAATTCTAAATCATTTGGAACTTGGGCGGGTTGGACTTGCTGACGAAAAGGGCATTGGTGGGCAATATATGACTATTGGATTATTAAAAGCTCTAGTATATATCTAGTATTCCCGAGACTCGAAAAATTCATAATGAATCTGTTGTAGCTGGTAACTAAGAATACTGTCAAACATCATTTACTATGCCTTCTTCTTAGGCAGATAGTGGATCTGCAGGAGGCTAGCAATACTATATTAGAAGGCTACCGAGTAGCTAGAATCCAGTAGGAATAGATCCAATATCTGGAAGGCCCTTACTAGATCTGTACTTCCAATGGTGGCAACTTGTTTGAGGGGCGATCTACATTTGTGTGGGCCTCTGATTGTGCTGGTGTTGATCGAAAGTCTTATCTGCCAACGGCATATATAGGGGGTCCCTAACTGGCCTTGCATGGAACAACAGGCTCTGCAGATGGATCTAGTTATCTAATAAGCCTGGCAATATCTTCCCGGCGCGCGAGTTATACTATGCAGATAGGATAAGATGATATAAGATATAGCAACAGGGGTACTAAGGTCAATTCCGCAACCGTAGCTTGGCGGCTGCGGTCTACATATAACATTACTATACAGTGTCTCTCTGTCACTTCCTGCCTGAACTTACTCTAGGACAGAAACATAGCGGGACTTTAGGCAGCTTATGGGAAGAGAGTTGTACCTGGCTTTTCTCCAAAGGCTTACTTGGGAATCAACAAGTTAGTGAGTCTAACCAGCGATTAGTGACCAGTACCTTCCTTTCTAGGCCTCTGATAACCACCTCGGTGTGTTATACTTGTTGGTATGTACCTATATGGGAAAACACTAGAGCTGTTGACGGGTAAATGATTCACAAAGCTTTTATATATTTACTGATTAAATAATTTCATGACAGTGAAAGGGTACTGGATTGTAGAAAAACACAATCCTCGCAGACTCCTTTGCCAATCTTAATTATTGTATATTCATTTCTGCCTAGCTTGCAATTCCAATAGCTAATGCAAAAGCTTAACTTATTATACAGAGCTAGTCTAAAATAGAATAAGAAAATGAGAACGGATAAAATCCAAAACTCCTGGAGCTTTTGAATCCTGTACCTTTTATTATTAATAGCACTTAGAGGCCCTTTAGTATTGGATGAAATCACCCATAGGCTCTACCAGCTAGTTGCGAGCATGGCTATATTGATACCCAGCCTCCGGCAAAGAATAAATCCTAAGCTCAAGTACCAGCTGCCTTTTCAGGAGAAAAATAAATCCATTTCTATTTGATACTAGTCTGTTCTATAGTTATTGGATTTGTATTGTAACTTTTGGGTATTCCTTATTTTTGTCCATTTTTGTATTGCAAGCCAATTTATGTTGGGGTAGCTGGGCTGGACAAGCTAGTAAGAATATAACTCTGGTAGTGAGAGTGCGACTAAGCTCGCAAATACTAGGATATATGTCACAGGGAATTCTGCCTGTTTGCAATATTTATAAAACTCTAGAAACTCTCTCTCTCACATACAAAATTTGAATATAGTAAGCTTGCCCAAGATGGAATCCAATCATTATATTGCCCAAAACATCTCGACTTTAATAAGTGTACCTGTCATTGATTTTGCTTATCAGAGCAAGTCTGGCAACTGGCAACTATCTTCTCTCTTTTTTGAAAAACTCAAATTAATTTCAGATACTGTGGGAGGCCTCTTAGATATAATCAATCATAATGGGAATATTGCAAAGTACCAAGACATTATATTAGTCAAAGACCGTATTGACTCAAGAATAAATGAGGCCTTTATATCCAGTTATCTATATATTATTTAAATAGATAAAAAAGATGACAATGATAGTATATTACTCCAATAGATTAATCTTGTAAATGCAGATCCGAGTAGCTTAAGCCCTATAGATAAGAGAAAATATTAGTATAATACCGGTCTATTCGCAATAATAATATAGCAAGAGAACCTTAATATACTCTGCTCTCAGTTTCTGTGAAGATTACTGAGTCCAGTAGAGCCAGAAGATCTAGATACAGAGAAAGATACCAGACTGAAGATTCGGTAAGTCTTAGCTGAATTGCTATAGGGATTTAGCTAGAGTAAGTCATTCAGTAATGTGAAATTTATTTGTATTTATCTCATATAGCTTAATAACTATGGTCATTAAAGAGTCTCTTATATTTCTTGACTCTGAGTCAAATGTTCAAGATCAAGCTAATTCCGTACAAACTTCATCCTTTCTGCTGGAAAGTAAGGCTTTTTGTTATCAAACATCATCCACCAGCCATCCACATAAGACTTCTTGTGGTAAAAGCAGGAAGCCTAGTGAAAGTAGCACATTTGAGTGAGGAAATTCCAGTTCTTGTCTTATAGATAAGTTATAGACTCTCGAGGTCTTCCCACTAGACTCAAGGTACTAGTCAATACGAAAACCCCTTTCCCGAATAGTAGAGAGATGGAGTACTCTCAAAAAAAATAACTTGAGAGCCTTTCTATGTAGAAAAGAATATCTTACCTGGGGACAGATAGTATATAGGTTTTGTCAATATTCTGGAAGTCAGTATAAAGACATATTTATTAGAGCCCAGTCCGCTCACTTGGGCTTTAGTTTAATAGAGGGAGCTGAGTACAGCAAAATCATTATACTCAAAACTCTACATCGTCTGCTTTCTAGCTCTACCCAAAATCAGATATCTGGCTTAAATACTATAGAGCCTCAAGAAAACCTAGTCGAAGATTTTGTGACAGTTCACATCATATGCCCTGCATATGTTCCGCATATCAGTCACGTGGACTGCGGTTACGTGGGGAAGACGTCGGTGTAGAGTGTGTCACGTGGATGTGGGAGGCTCCGCGGAGCGGCTTATCTAGATCGTGGAGGATTCCTCCTCTCCTTCCTTCCCCAAGTTTAGAATTTCTCTACGTTACGCGCTAAATTCATCATTTTGCATCGGTTTCTTGAGAGTTCACAGATTTACTCAAGACTCAGGTCAATAACAAAAGTATACCATTTGACAAGCCATTAGAATCAAATAACCATATCAGAATCACCAAACAGGATATTTTCAAACAGTTACTAAACTGAGATTCTGGCTTCTATAAGTGAGTATGTGGTTTCTAGTATGGTACCAGATTATCTAAAGCTGAGATATAAATCATTGTAAAGACTTATAGAAGAATGATATTATCTTATTCTTTCACAAATCAAGATATAAAACAGTTAACCTCATTCTCTCTAATTGAATTCCACTTGTTATTCTGTATACTAATAGATATTATGAAATTAAGTCTACTAAATATATCTTATGGAAATCTTAAATCAAAGTTGGCAGTTTCAACAAGGTTTCAATACCAAACAACAAATATAAGACTCAGTTCAGAACAATAGCATCCATCAACAAGTACAGAATAAGCAGCTATCATATAAATCATTTTTTGTAAGTCATTACATAATTCTATAATCTAAATATTCAGCTCTCTTGCAAATTTCAATCAATACTGCCTTCTATACATCTATTAATCCCATATATACTTAAAATACTCAAGTCTTCTCAGCTATATAGTAGTGGGCTCAAAGACATATTTTATACTTATATCCAATAAGTCTATTGTCTTTATTATATTCCAGCTTACGAAAATACGTAAATTCTTCCATAAGCTCTTCCATTTCAAACATACTTGTTTCATTTCCTGCAAAATCTGTCTGTTCATGGCTTTCCTCTGCTCCAGACATAAATTCGAACTCAGAACCAAAGTTATTCTTGGGCTGGGCAATATCCGGTAATAGCTCTGGTAATATTCCCCATTTTCTCTTGCAACTTACACAGTTAGAACAGGGTTCTTTGATAGAGTATATGTCGAAGAAGTATCAGCGTAAGTCTAGTAGATTTCCGTAATCTTTCCCTTAGTAATATGGATACAGACATACTAATATCTTCGAATCTTTCAATGCATTTAAATAAGTATTGATGTGGTTGAGAAGAGTCGTCTTGGCTAGCTATTGTTGAAATCTTTCATCTGGCTTTTTCTTCTCATTATCCAAACAATATAGGCAAAAACCAGGGGTAATAAGAGTATAATAGAGTATAAGGAGACCATATTGAGACTGGACATCTTTCAGATACCATTAACAATGTTCTATCCACTCTTCTTCATTGCATAGGATTTTTGTATAGAGATAGCAGAATTGAACAAAATTCCGTTGTACCCACCTATATATATATTTCTTATTTTTATAATGTTATTGATATTGCAGACTGCCTAACTTTAGCCTTTTGCACTGCAAGATATACTTTGCCCGCCCTTGTATTTTTATATTGCAAAAGTCAGTTCAAAGGTATCAAACTAGTTGGAAGTCTTATCTTAGCATAGGCTTAGAGTATATTGGACATTTATCTTCCGTAGGTTATAGCTCTGGATAATAGGCTATTCTTTCTGTAGAAGTACAAAGTAAAACCATATCCTCCAAGCACTGCTGGCTAACAGAACTATCCAAAGTTGTCTTTGTGAAAAGCAAGTCTCTCAGACATACATATACAGGTAGATACTTCTTGAAAACATCAAATAAACAAGTCTTATTTTATTCAGCGAAATTATTCCCAGAGATATACTCATTATATACAGATTTCCACTATTCTTATATAAACCCTTTTCTCCAAGTATATAAGCTTTTAGCTTTTCTACTATAAAGCTGTATATACTCTATAGCCAAGCTTTTATAAGTCTAGGAATTTCTAGAGATAATAGACATCAGGTCAGAAATTTGTTTATTTATATCCTTTGTCTCTTTTGTGGCATTAAAAATAGCAAGAGAAGCTATATCGAGCTTTAATGGTGTATTTACATCCCGATAATAAGCCATACTTTGCTCTATATTACGATATTCATAATCTAGCTCTAGATCAAAAACAAGTGCCTAAATATCCAAAGACTTAAGCACAGATTAGTATTTTAGATAAGTATCGTGATTTTGATAGTTAAGTACTTAACCACATATGGCCTCTAATGCCTTTGCTAAATGAAGTAAGTAAATATTTTTATCAGTCTCTAGAGTTTACTCACAATCAATTAAGTTTGTAATATTTGCACAAATACCATAGACCCATAACTGATCTTTAAATTGCTCTTGTTGAGCTAGACTCATAAAGTTATATTATGATGACAAAAAAGTCAATGCTTTCTTATGAGATAAACCCTCTGGAGTTACTATCCGAAAAAATAGCAACTCTTTCTTATTATCGCTCCATTGAATAGTATAAGATTCCCTCCCTTTTGGCAGCTTGACAGCGAGAATATCTGCCACTATATTGAGACCTTTAAAGGCACCATTAGCTATACCGTAGACTATAACCCAAAAAACAAAATTGAGTGTAAGGATTGGATTTTCTCTAAACCAGTTCTTTGATCTGTGAGCTCAAAGTCAGTAAAAACCCCTTATAACAGTAGATATATAGTCATATAAGTATCTATCTTCTCAATAGCACCAACCTTTGAGAAATTCGGAATCAATCGTGATCTATTACTTTAAATAGCCTTTTTCGGAGCTCCATTTTATATTGAATGTTAAGTGCTGCTTGTTTCGCATTAGATTGAAATATATCCATTTTGTACAAAACCAAATGACAGGAAAGAAGAAAGGTGGTCCATGAGAATGCACTTTATAATAAAGACACTTATTAGAATTGCGATAGGAACTTGACTCCACAACTGTGCCTGCTCTGGCTCCCGAACCTGCAAACAATACAAGAGCACTTCCGGTTTGCATACAAGCTCATTTATGCCTGTAATCATGCCAATTATTCCTGAAAAGGCTGTATAGAAGATATTTAATATCTTTGGCTATAACTATGAATCGTTCATAAGACTTTGTTTTAAGCCTGTATTTTACAGTCAGATCTTGTTAGATATACTGAGAAAGATTAGTGTATTTGAAACTCAGATATACACTTGCTGTCTTATATTTAGAACATCACTCTTAACTTTAACCGGCAAGGAGCGTAATATTTCCCGCTCCTATCTTGAGGTAAAGTTTATGAAATTAAGACAAGCAGATTTTTGCGATGGCAAATCTTTTCTTGTAGCAATATAGTCTTCTGCAAATAACTTCAAAAGCTACAGAGAGAAATCGGGTTTGTCTTTCGAAAAATTGGCATTCGCCGCTTCGTTTTGAGAAAGCCTCCACCTATTCAGAGTAAGTAAAGTTAACTCGACTTACAAGATCTTTGAATTAAAGAGCACCTACAATGACCAATTCAGTGCAGTATTCTCATAATTCTGGAGTATGGCAGGGGCAAGCTCTTTGTAACAAATAGTATTATCGGCTTGTTCCCATTCGTTTTGGTATTCACAAGTAAACCCACGTGATATGGTATATGCATTTCTCTCATTGAGTTTTCTTCATATAGCTTCTAGTAATATGTCTTCGAGGTAGTAAGCTGAAAAGGAAGCACAAGTAGCAAGCCGAGAAGGCAGCCCTAGAGGTTATTTATAATTGCGAAAGGAGAGGGGGCGTAATAGTGAGTACCCTCATCCTGATCTTACCTTCTTCTCACCCACTCTTACCCCGAGTTACCAGATTCTCACCCATATCACCCACACTTACCCTAAAGCAACTTGCGACGCTATTTTAAACTCCAGGGCTCTTTGAAAATTGGCCGCGTTTAGTATAAGGCTTAAGTACAGCTGAGCGGACGGGAAGCCCTGTTCTCCACACCCTGTGGTCGCATGTACTTATAGCGATAATGTGGTGGGTGTTGTATTGAAGTTTTCTACGGGTTGACGAGCGAGTGTGCTGATATCCTGCTGAGGTACTGTGAACAACCCAGTGATCTCAAAAGAAAAAGAGACTTGGATCACTCTTCTTTCCAATAACATATCTGCCACAAATGGCCGGAATTCTGTTTTTGGCCCCTGGCTATATATATCTCGTCTTCTTAGATTATATTCCCGGACCTGGTTGTACACTGATTGTTTTAGACCTGCGGGTAGACCGAAGGAGGCGAAAAATGAAGGAATTTTATGTCCTACGTTGTACCCATACTCGAAGGTAATGACTATGATTACAGCTGCATATAGAACTCAGATACAGAAAAGTTAAGTATGGGTATGGAAGCAGGCGAAGAAGCTACAGACTGAAGTTTTCGCAATGACTTGGCGGCAATAGTGGTTAGTCCTATTGGGACGATGATCTGCATGAAGATGTCACTTCTAGACTTGTGTAGCTATCGAACATAGAGTGTAGTTGAGATCTTGATGCATTTTTTAATCATTCTAGCCTTGATCCGCGGTACTTGACACATGGTTGTGCTTCTTGAGGCCGAAATTCCCGCCAGGCACTAAGATCCCCTTTTGACCGCAATATCACTTGCAAGCCAACTTCAAGGTTGAAAAAAGCCACAAGCTTGTTCAGTAAAGGCTTCAGATCTTAAATTTAAAGACTTGTTGATATTCCTAGATCAATGGAAATCACTACTGCTACAAATGGTTCAGGCTACTAGTACTTGTCAGGCATACCCCGTGTTTTGGGATTCAATTGCAATATGCTGATTAGGAATCAGTTCAAATGTTCAATCAAGATTGCCACGACTGCGCCTCTTCGAGTGGCGAACTTCAAAGTCGAAATAATTGCCGCTTGACTTCTCACACCCAGCGCAGGGTTGTGGTGCCAGCCCGGTTCCCGATGGTGCCCAATTTTGGGTACATGACCCACCCCTTCTGCATTTCTCCTTGGTCTGTATTCTTGAAAACCAAGACACTAGTGAATGCCTAATCCCTAGTCTGAAACATAAATCTTGAATCAATATGGCTCGAGATCATGCATACATGCCTTCGACCTTGTGGCTGGGCTCACCCCAAGGACTTGGCCTCACCCCCTGGGCACATCTGCTGTGACGGTTTATCCGGGCCCGCTTCCACTGTATATAAGTCATGAATGGAATGAAATCCCCTCGGCAATCCCCCTCCAAACCTTGAACAGTCACCTACTACATTGAAAGTTTCGGGGAGCTTTGAGTCCATCACCAGAATGACAAGCCCTGGCCGCATATCTTTACCACGAGGCTTCAGGCCTCCACTCTCTATGCGACATGAATTCCTCCGATGGAGGGCCAGAGAAAGGATTTCATCGCAATTGGATCTTTCTCGTCCGGATCATTCACCTCACCGCCGGTGGCTGGGATCGCACGACTCCGATGAGAGTCAATCGGACTCAGAGCCAGAGCTTGACTCGGATGCAATTTCTATATCTTCATTCCTGTCCGAGTCGGCACCTGATATTGAACCAAGTCCTGAATCAAAGAAAGAGACAAAGCCAGATCATGAGCCGGATACGCAGTCTGAAGCAGATGCACATCCCGAAGCAAAGGCAAAGCCTGAAGCAGAAGGGGAGCCTGAAACCGAAGCTGAACCCGAAGCTGAAGCAGCGCCTGAATCTGCTGGAGAGCCTGAAGCAGACACAGGCCTTGAACCTGAAGACGATCATAGCTCCAATTCCGACTCCGATGCCGAATCGGCGATGCATGCAAGGCGTCGAAGGGGAAGATCGTTCGCGCAAAGACACCGGATGAAGTCACTTCCTCCTCCTGAACCTGCCGCTCCCGAGTATGTCATTGAATTGCCCATTACCGACAAAGAGTCGGGCCCGACAATCGTCATCAAAAAATTCCGAATGGACGATTCAAGAGTCCTAACGCCACCACCGACACCTCCGATGGCATTAGCAGCCTTACCGCCGCCGCCTGCTCCAACCCCTCCCAATAAAAGACCATGAGGGTTAAAATCGCCTACCTAGGCCAGAATTCTCGAGAACCAGTATCAGCGAGGATTTGAAAATATCAATACCTGATGTCGAATCCTACACACGCTGGGTCCTTTAGGGAGATTCGTTGTTTATCGTTTTTTGTTTCTTCTCTCTTTTTCTCCTCTTGTAGCTTTTCTTTTCAGCGCAGTGCATAGCGTGCCTTGGTTTATCCAATTTCGTTGTTCAGCCCTGGGAATATCATTTGCTTGCATAAACAGCCAAAGCTTCAATGTATACGACGATCTTGCTTTGCCATCTTAGCGCCTTTTTCTTACTCGCCGCGGCGTGAAGACATAAATGCAGCTACCTTTACGAATCGCGATGATGAAATTTTATTCCAAACATCCGGCAGTACAAGAAGCATGTCTTGCTATAAAGGTTTCTGGTATATTTTCTCAAGTGTATTAATACAAAGATAGTAATCATCTATGCCTCTCTCAATGGCTAGGAAAAGGTAGCCAAGAATGCCGCAGCAAAGGCGAACAACGGAAGAAAACCACGAGTAATGCTCAGCTTATCCCAAGTTTTGAACAAGGCAGTCATTTCATCGCGAGACTCCTCTGTGATAGAACTCCGATCAGCCAAACTGAGAAGTCTCTGGTTTGTTGGGCCCAGGACAATCAGTGTGAATGGCACAATTGAGCCGACCAGAGCCGCAGAGGTAGCATATAAAGCTCCTGGACTCAAAAACGCGGTCGGAGACGATACATTATTGCCCCAATTGATCCAGGACAGATATCCGAAAATGCCGGTAACTCAAATCGCAATTGGAGGAGCGGTTGACTTTCCTTGATCATGCATATTTCGCCAGTGTTTGCCAGCAATGGTTGGAGAAATACCGTCCTTCTTCAGGGTTTGAATCAGCGCAGAGTTTGCGATCATGCTGACAGACTGGATGCTTCCTGTAGCTATCATTAGTTTATTGGTGAATATGATCACTAATTTGCTGCTTACCGGCCAGCCAAGCCGCGCCCGAGAGCCCGACGGCTTGAGCGATGCGGATGTGGGAAATATCAGTGTAAGACATGATTTATGAGGTTGGCAAAAAATTACTAAACAATCAAAAGCTACAGCGGGAATTGGACCCCTTTAGGTAATGCCGTATACGAACCATGGCAGCATTTTCTTTGTGTGAACGGTAATCAATTTCGCCCCTTTTAGAAGCAAGGTCGGGTACGATCACATAGCCGCTGCAGGCAGTGGGGGCCGGTTTAAAGTTTTAGGCTATTTAGTTTCAACAACATCGAGCTGCTCTGAACATATTCATTTCATATCTCAAATTTTGATTCAATCCAAGATCATGCTTATCCGTTACCCTTGGAGCCTGTATTTCATGTCCAGAACACCCCATCACAATAATTTTCAGCTAAGTTCTCACAAAATTAGGTAACAAGCTGTACAAGCATGCGTGAGTCAAATACTTCACGCGCTAATTACATCTCCAATGGAGTTTCTTGCGCGATCAAAATCAATCTTCCTCACCTTTCGATCGTATGTCATAACGCCATTCACCTCATGCTCAACGTCCGTCAACTGTGTATATACAGCTGCTGAAAGACCTTGATCTCGGATAAGAGGAATGAGATCATCCTGCAATCCTATGAATGTACTTGTCAAGTTGTCTTTGGATGGATACATTCCATATGCAGTGTGATTGCCAGGCCACATGTGTCCTGGTACTAACAATCCAGCGCCCCCAAACTCTCCAAGGGCCGCCGCACGGCTTTGACTGGGTTTTGGAGCACCATCTGGCCCCGGATACTCATGGAGATCATCAAAGTCGCCATTACCTGGGTCTCCAGGGGGAGGTCGATATGGAGGCGCATTGTTGTATCCACTGTTGCCGTCCACGAGACGGCTCGGGTCAAGGGATTGAGTCCAATCAGTGATACGAGCAACGTCGTAGGCACCCCAGTTCTCATTGAACGGTACCCATGCAATTATACCAGGGGAGTTGAAATGTTGTTGAATTACCATTTCCCATTCATGCTCGAACTGTGCACGTATTGACGGTGAATCGGGATACCAAATGGATGGCATGTCCTGCCAGACCAGCAACCCAAGCTTGTCTGCCCAGTAATACCAGCGTTGTGGCTCCACTTTGGCATGTTTTCGTACAAGATTGAATCCCAGTTCCTTCAATGTGCTGAGGTCGTTTTGAATTGCTTCATCAGATGGTGCTGTGTGAATGCCATCTGGCCAATAGCCCTGGTCCAAGAGACCAATCTGAGGAACAAATTTTCCGTTTAAAACTGGCCTTAATGTACCATCGACGGCACTGAGTTTGATTGAACGCATTCCAAAATAGCTGTTGACCTCATCAACATGGTCTTCGTTTCCGTCTAATAGGCGAACTCGGAGCTCATAGAGAAAAGGATCATCGGGAGACCAGACTCGCAGATCTTGGATAGGGATTATGATTTGTGACCCATTTGTTCCTTTGCATGTGCTGATCATCTTGCCATTTTCATATACAAGGGCCTCAATCTTGGCCGGTGGGCCGTCCAAACCGACTTGAATGCTGACAGTTGAATCCTCAATGGCTGGAGCAATTGCCAAATCAGTGATGCGGGAATCTGGTACTGGCTCAAGCCAAACCGTTTGCCAGATTCCAGAGGTAAAAGTGTAGTCACCCAGATCTATCACGCCCTTTCCACAGGATGAGCGACCGTCGTGAGGATCGTTGGCACCGACAACAAGTGTATTTGTGCCCTGTCGTAGAAACTTCGTCACGTCCAGGGAGAAAGCTTCCCACCGGCCTTTGTGTTGGCCTGCTAAATGACCGTTCACGAAGACTGATGATGTTTCCGCTATTGGCCCAAACTGCAAGATTATCTTACTTTGTCCCCATTCAGCAGGGATGCTGAAGTTCCGCCGATACCACATGTTGATTTCTAGATCACGCATCACCCCGGACAAGAATGACTCGGGAGGGAATGGAACCTTGATTTTCTCGGACTTGTCGTCAAACTCAGGTGCCGAACTTGGAGAAGTTGCAGGGTTCAAGAGTGATTCTCCGCCCATATAGTCCCACTCGCCGTTCAAATTGAGCCAGTCTGGACGAGTCATCTGTGGCCTAGGATACTCTGGCAACGGAACAGCGGCAAGTTTGACATTGTCTGTGTATTGTGTTTTCAATGGTGCTTGAATTCCATGATCGAATGTAGCTGCTTCGGCTCCGTAGTGGGCCCCGGATAGCAGGACGAAAGTCAAGGCGAGACCCGGCCCGTTAAATACTCGAGATGGTCTCATCTCGTCGCATTAGAATCCCACAATTTGCGCGTGCGACTATCAAAGCAGCTACCGGGTACTGTTTAATTGAATTTAAGAGCTAAATCCCAGCAGTGCTTAATTATATTTGCGGGGACACCTGGAATTCTCAAGAGGGGTTGTTTTGACGGGTCGCATTACCCCGAAAGTATATCGTACTCGACCCATTGTAGTAATTGAAGATCCCCGATGTTGCATACGCTAAGCGCGTACACTAAGACCAGAAAAGGGCGGAGAATTTTCGGGCATAGAAATTCAGGTCTGCTCCCATGGCATGAAGACGGAAACAATTGTCTCATTTCCAAGGATGGGATCTATACCGGTATGACTGACATTTAATCTGCGCAGGAGTCATGAACTCTTTGAGCCTGATATGACTGCGAGATTGAGCTGTTATTTTGGCTGAATGAATTTCTTATTTCCATGGCAGTATCTTTGACCGACTAAACCGCGATAGACAACGGACAGCACCAGTGGTACATCGCCCACCTCTCGCAAGAGTATCACTCACCAATTGGAGTGCGAAAATTGTGAGCCCAAACAGATCTAGGGGCTAATTGTATCTGGGGCGACTAGTCCCTGCGCGTCCCTTAGCGCTCGCTTAACATGATTAGACAAAAGGAAAGTTAAATAAGAGGTCAATGCTCAGTATCATTAGATAATAGAGCCTTACCCAGACAGGCGACTGGACTAGAATGACAGAAGACCTGGAGAAATAATCAGCAAGATACAATGCCCTTCTAGAGCTGGAAAAAGGTAGCTTGAAAAAAATATGAGCCAAAAAATTAAATGCCTCTCATCAAAATGCCTTGTCAAAATGTATGTGTGTAAGAGGGCCAGTGCAACCGTTTATCCGTCGTGCTGGGAGCCGTAAAAGGGGATCCCCGCTCCCAAAGAAGCATTTAAACAAGCGTGCAGTGACTTATGCTCTTCAATGATCTTTAAGTCTTGTGTAAAGCTATCAAAACATCATTGCGCTTCGTGAGTGACTCAAATCCAGTGCTTAAAACTAAAAGAATCACAAAAAGACGCTCATTATTTGTATTGCGTTTTGACGCCATCTTCACTAAATGCGAGTGTTTTCTATACTAGGATGGTCAATCAATTGGCTCCTTGCTCCCGCAAAACTGGCGGGGAGAAACTTCTAGCCCATTTCCACGGGGCGGGGCAGATTTCGATCGCAGTCTTCCGAAGGTCGTAAAATTCAGCAGGTAATTGAGAATTTGCCACAGGCGTGCGATGCTCTGCTACAGCTGTGCGAACGACAAGCTCAAGCATTTCAGCCAATGGCCATCTATGTCTGTAGAGGTATAGGGCATAAGCCAGCGAGTGCAAATTCACTGACACGTCGGCCAGGAGAAATTTGGTGTGAACTGTTTGCGTGGTTAGATCTTGGTTAAATGATTATTCGGTGATGTGGGTCTGGCACTGATATAAAAACGTGCTGCCACAAAGACAGGAAGAACGAGGCACGGGTTATAATGCTTCAGCTCGCTGTTTTTTATTCGGCGAACTTTGGCAGCCATGTTTTCACAGGCATAGATGCAACGATGGTTTGCGTATGGCCACTTTCTATGATCAATAAATGCTGATGAGTTTGGGAACGCTGTGGAATCGCGACTCACAGATTCAGCATCCCCTCCTAGGCTATCGGGCAAGGAGGTCATAGACTGCAAAAGCGAGATAACAGCCCTTTGTCACATTAGCAAGTCTATTAAATTGGATTGAGGTAGTCTAACTGGGGATTTCAACGCACATATTCAAAACGCAGTTCGTCAAAACGATGAATGGTTGCATCTCTGCCTGTGGATCTTCTGGAGCTTCATTATTGATTAAGCGAAATACATCAGCAACAAACTCCTCACGCCATATAGTTAGTCTCTTATCTAGACTTTGAGCAGCGCTCTGCCACTCAGGCTCTCCTGTCATTATATTTGTCTCGGAGGTACTTTGTTGGAATCGATGTATTACTGGTAGCTCGATGGTGCATAGTCGAATGCACATGGAGAGCGCCGAGGAATATTCAATATTCTGCAAAGTATCCGGTCTTAGACCCGATGGCGAAAGCTGCCAAGACAGCTCACTACAAGGCATCTTAGCGGAACTGGGTACCGGCTCAGCGGAGAATCTGCCTTTCATCTCCAGTACCAATATGCTCTCCATCATTTCGATCATCCAAAATGTGCGCAATCGTTCTTCTGCATCAATTTCCTTGCTACAAGCAAAAATCTTGTCGGAATTATCACACACTTTGATTGGAGGAGCTTTCGCAACACCGGCTAGAGCGTCTAAGCCAAGTTGTTGAGATATTCTAAGAAATCATAAGACTTTTGCGTCGAATTCTGACCTCATTATTGCGTAAAGTCCAATGTGGTTCAGAGGGCACTTACCGTTTACAGACGGCGGAGATGTTAACATATTGAGACCAATCTCCTTCACCCCAGTACAAGACGCTCAAGATAAGCAAAGCTTGAGCGCAGCAAAGGTTCGCAGAAGCCATAGAATTGACGATTACATCGTGGCGCAGAGCTTGAGACTGGGAACTTTTTTGCTCCCATGACATGCTAGGTATGTCGTGTACCGTAACGGCTATGATGGCCTTTTGAATCAGTATATACTCAGGCTCGACTTCCATGAATGCTCTCTCAACCGAAGAGGTATGTAGGATCGGAAACCACCAATGATAGTTCTCTAACCACAAAGCTTGGAACTGGTTTGCAGGAGTCGAGTGATCCGAAAGAAGATTTGGAAGACTTGACCAGCCAGGTGCATCATGTGCCATGTTAGAAGCCGGTCGAGGAGAAGGCGAAAGTTCAGGATCGCGCTCAGTATCGTCCGGGAAGTATATACCCTCTTCACGAGGTGAATTAGGGATATCACTTGGATCAAGATTATTTGGAAGCGTTTGATGAGGAATGTGGCTCTCCAAGCGATTCATTCTACTTTCCAACTGCTCTGCTCAGGACTCAGTATTGAACGTGTCCATCGGCCATACATCGCAAAATGTAAATTGGCGTTTCTCCAGTTGAGTCACATAGCCAGCTCTCAATCCTGGCCGATGATCACGGGCCTTGTATCGGCAATCGAAGTCATTTTTCTCGCATAGTCCACATCGGGGACGTCGCCGGTCGCACGCGACTTTGCGTTGCCGGCATACGAGACACCTGGCAGATATCAGCTTATCACTTTTTGAATGCCTACCCACATCGTAGCGCAGCACTTACGCAGTCTTTTTTTCCGGACTGGGAGTCATGGGGCCGAAATCTGAAATCAAGGTCGAGTGCTTCAGAACCGACGGCCCGAGTCCACGCCGGCGTTGCACCACATGCCACACATCCACGTGACCGTAAACTCAAGAAACGAATAAGCTTCTGTTCGAACTATCAAGACGAATCTGCTAATACCATCGGCATTGCCTCAGGAATATTCTTCATACGCCTGGCTAAACTCGTGGTAACAATTGCAGTAGGTGGGCTCCCCCTCACGTGGTCGGACCGTGTCTACCCCGTCACCCTCATGCTGAGAACAGGATTTGATTTCTATTCGAAGGCCGCCGGGGTTTCTCCACGGGGTAAAGTTTCGACCGGTTACCCCATAGTTCTAACCCCAGAATGGTCGAGTGGTCGGAGCTTGCCCTTTATTAAAGAGCATCATGGATCCCACGGCTTGTATTCGTTTCCTCACGCCGATGAAAATCTACGAATTGGACCTTTGGGACAAGGATTCGCCATTCTTCAAGAATCCACACAGTGATGGGCAAAATGGGAGAGCCCTTTTTTGGGTGTAAGGGGACATCGCTCACAGTATGGATTACCATTTGTTGTACTTCGGCGATGGCCCTCTACGCTACGACCAGGCTGTATTCAGTATGTGAATGCCATTCGCAAGTGTCAATTGATTATTGGCTGACCTTTTTTAGGTGGCGTGATTGTGACAGAGAACTTTCTATCAACAATGGCTCACCCAGATTCTAATATGCAAGGCACAATCACCTCGCTCTATGATGTTGGTTGCTTCTTTGGCGCGGTCTCTGGGTCTGCGTTTGGGTCTTGGCTCGGTCGTAGGCGTTCTATCATATTGGGCACCGTGGTCATGATGATTGGAGCTATACTTCAAATCACCGCGTACGGCGTTCCACACATGATTGTTGGTCGATTGGTTGCTGGTCTTGGTAACGGGTTGAACACCGCCACGACTCCTGTGTGGCAAAGCGAAACAACACAACCCAAGTGGCGAGGAAAGCTAGTCGTTTTGGGGCCGGTAGTCAATGTTGCTGGGTTTTGTCTCGCCAACTGGGTCACATTCGGCTTCTCCTACCTGGGTGGCAGTATTTCTTGGCGTTTCCCTTTAGCACTCCAACTATTGTTTGGTATAGTGTGCTTGGCGACAGCCCCGTGGCTTCCTGAATCTCCCCGATGGCTCATCTCCAAAGATCGCGTTGACGAGGCAGATTTTGTCATAGCTTCGATCCAAGGCGAAGACGCCTCCGTTCATTCTCCCGCTGTTATCGCAGAGCGAAATGAGATTCTTTATGCTTTCCTGGCAGAGAAAGAGAACAACGTGCCTTGGAGCATGCTGTTTAAGGGGCAAGCAAACGTACCAGGAACTTTGAGAAGTTTTCTACTGGGTCTTGGAACGCAGATTATTGTGCAGCTGTCTGGAATAAATGCCACGTCCTATTATCTTCCAACAGTTCTGACCAGCTCTGTTGGTCTGAAAGAGAAGTTAGCAAGGCTTCTCACAGCATGCAACTCAATTCATTATATCTTTTTTTCATACTTGGGTATGATGCTAATTGACAAATGGGGCCGTCGCGGTGCAATGCTAGTTGGTAAGAATTGATTCATCGTCACACATGCGCAGCGCTAATACCCAATATCAGGCTCATCGGGTTGTTTTGTCGCATACTTTATTCTCATGATACTCATTCGAGAGAATCAGCTATCGTCGGACGCTGACCTCAAATACAACTACGGTGCCGCATCAGTCTCCATGATTTTCCTGTTCTATGCCTTCTTCGGAGTAGGATGGCAAGGTACAGCGTGGCTCTATAACACTGAGATCAATTCCCTTTACATGCGAATGACGGGATCATCTGCCAGTGTCGCGGCGCAATGGGCAGTAAACTACATGGTCGTACAAATTACCCCGATCGGAATCCAGAACCTGGGTTGGAGATTCTATTTGATTTGGGTCTTCTTCAACTTTTTCGCCATTCCCATTATCTACGTGCTCTACCCAGAAATGTCAAACAGGAAGCTGGAAGACATTGACACGGTCTTCACCGAAGGACTTCGTTTCATGGTTTTTCGTGACAAGGAAGCCATTCAGCCGAAACGGCCTGCTCGTTTCATTGCAAAAGATGAGCAGGAGTTACAAAATGCTAGAACAGAGGCTAAGGTTGACTTTGAGCCTCATGTGGAGCAAGTTGAGAATTAGTAATCAAGATAGCAATTTATCTAATTCCTAACTTTATCTTCTTGATCAAGAAATATCTAACTTGCATAGTTTCTTGGGTTATCTGGCTTGAAATGCTATGCATCTCTCTGAAAAGGCAGCCTACTCATTCCACAAACACAAAAAAATAAGGGGCTTGAATCGAAATCAACTTACTACGCCTCTACGAAAAAGAAAGAAGTTGTACAGTGATAACAGTTGGAAACTTCCTGGTATTCAGGATTGAGCGCTCGTAGATGCGATATCGCTTATTCGTTCTGCGACGATCTTTTTCAGCAAGAGACAGCGCCCGTCCTTGGCATAAATAATTATGTCCTCGGCGCCGTATAGCCCTCGAAAGTGGATACGCAGACTCGGAGAATTTCCATTGTTTGCAATTTCTCGGTGCCGTGTTGCTCCCGAAGGGATAAGCCTTGGGCCCACATTTTCGGGGAGTCCCCGCGAGTGTTCGTCAGGTCAGTCAAGCGAATGGGGTGGATCACCATCTAATTATGATGTCCATCCAGCACTTTTCTTAAAACACAAAGGTTGATACCATGTTCTCACCGTGAACAGAAAGGCTGCTTTTTTTTTGGTGGCAGAATTGGCCTATTTTTCATTTCACAATGCCGAGCTCAACGATGGAAACCCGGAATATATTTGTCGACTAGCACACAAAATTCGAAGTAAGACTTTGATATCATTCGACATTGAAAGATGTTGGTGAAGGAGACATAACTGACCATCGAATTCAGGGCTTTGCGAAAACAAAGAAGAAGCTTCGCGTATCCTGATCAGTGTATCCGGTATACCAGGATCGGGGAAAACAACTCTAGCCGCAGCAGTGGCCGAACAGGTCAATCGGTTGATGGAGCAGGACAGCGATTTCGCGGTCTGCATTCCAATGGATGGTTTTCATCTTTCCAGAGCGCAGCTAGCAGCAATGCCAGATCATATGACTGCGACACATCGCAGAGGCGCTGCTTTTACATTTGATGCAGAGTCATTTCATGAACTGATCAAGAACTTACGAAAGCCGCTGACGGTGGAATCGAACACCATCTACGCCCCTAGCTTCGACCATGCCATTAAAGATCCTGTTGCTGGAGATATCGCAATCCATCCCAATTCGAGGGTAATAATTTTGGAAGGACTGTATCTAAGCCTGGATCGTGAGCCATGGAACATGGCCGCTGCTCTGATGGACGAGGCATGGTTTGTTGACGTTGATCGAGAGGTTGCTCGCGAAAGGCTAGCGAAGCGTCATGTTGCATCAGGTCTTGTTCCTGATATAAATGCTGCGAAGCATAGAATCTCTAGCACTGATTTCTTGAACGCGGATGAAATTATGGAACATCGAGTGCCTGTTCATGAAATAATAAAGCCATCTTAATGGCACGGGATGGCCGAAGACAAGAGATCTTCAACTAATGAATGTTACCGCCTATCAGCTCCGTTGAACCAAAAAGAATTGTGGAATAGACTAAAAGGAGATCACTGAGAAAGAATAGTCGAATAATGAGTAAATCGAAAATCTGTAAAGACTTTTGCTGCGGGTGTTGAATAGCGCTTCTAGGGCTCCAGATTTCAGACCGACCCCGCTGCCCCCGGGGCCGTGGCGGCTCGATCTCGGGCAGCCAAACTTTCTCTTTCTCCATTTCCATCTTCGCCTTTCTCATAAACTTCTCTGTCATTTGTTGGTGAGTAAGGTCAGTTCTTCAGACATAATCCCGATCGCAACCATGGACGATGATCAGTTTATGGCATTCATGTTAGCGCGTATAGCACAGAATCGGAAGGAAGAAGAAGAAAAGAAGCGCAACCCGCCCGAGTCAAAAGAGTGTTTTTGTTACATTTGCGGAGGCCCCTCAACATCGGGGGCCCTCCTTAAAGAGTCAGAATATGTTCCAGGGGAGTACGACGAGTACAGCGATCATCTACGCAGTCTAGAATTCTATAACGACTATTGTGATTGCAACGCAAGCAGATTAGACCCGGTACTTATCAGTCACGCACAGCGATGACACCCGCTCTAATATGTGTCTATAGGGAAGAACTCATGATGACTCTTGTCGATCAAGAATGGGATACCAAAAACAAAAAATCAGCCTTGGAGACCTGAAGGTAAGTTTTCACCCGCGTTGAAACTGGTGAGCCGTAAACTAATCGTATACTCGACTCTGAGCAGTGGCTTGAGAATGTTCGCATGATTTCCCATTTCGTGGACGATTCCTTCACCGCGACCGAGGTTGATGGCATGGATTTGGAAGGCATAGAGGGAAGTGAACTACTGACTCAAATGGTGAATCTATCCTTCAAGCTTGGTGGTGTGTTTCTGTACAACATCAATTTTCTGATATTGAGCAGGGGAGTGTAAATTACGGACGCAATTACAGTGTTCACGATACTTGGTCGTTCCCATCATCCGGCAGGGTTGAAACCTTTCTTGGGAAACCGCTCGGCTGTTTAGTGCACGATGCATGTCTGAAAGTCCTCGACGATGTTCATCGGACCCATTTTAATGATAGCCGGCCGTTTAACCTACGCGAAGCTCTGCTTGTCTTTGAGGTCAGTACAAAAGACCTCGACTCGCCTGATTTTGACTGGGGATATGAGGGCGCATTTGGGAAATGGCACCGACTTGACAATCAACGTGGCAATCCCGTAGAAAATTCAGAGGTATATTATGATGAGTTCCCTTTTGATTAGATCGGTGGCTAATAGACACGAAGTGGACAGCCATGGATCCGCAGAAACCAGTCACCTTGCAACCCATGATTTCGAAGGCATTGCAAAGTCCCATTGAGATATTTTCATTTCGATTCGGCAGATTTGCCTCATGCAACGGAGCGGATAGATTTTCTTTACTACCATCAGAGCTGCGAATGCAATTGCTGGAAATGCTTCCCACAAAATCTGTCCTGAACTTACTTTTAGCCAGTTCAGCATTCAGGGGAATGTCTTCGAGCTTACCTCAGAGGTTCTGGCGATCGAGAATCTTCACTGATTTCTCATGGTGGCAAGAATCATCCCTTTCGTTAGCAATGAAGACGGATCAGAGCGCATTCCCATTTGATAAGCTCTTCTATGTGCTACGAGAAGCATCCAAGGAAAATATGGTACTCAAAAATCGGCGTCGCATTTGGAGAAATAGTGAGCGAATCATCAGGGACGTCGAAGCTCGGCACAACGATGTTCGACAAAGAGTTGGAAATAACTGTGCCAGAATACCTACAGTCAGAAAAGGATGCCAGAGATTAACATCTTACAAAGCGATTGCGATTTCACGAAATTTCCAAGAAATGCCCCAAGCGGTATCGACACTTGATATTGCCGGGACTGGGAAGGAGTCAGGCCAATTGACTGAATTGACTGCCTACTTTGGCCCAAGTGAACAAATCATCGGTCTCGAGTTTTTGTTTTCAAAAGAGTCAAATGGGCGCCTTCTCGGTACCAAAAGTACATCCACTAGCAAAGTCGCGATCCACCCTGGCTCCGCGGTCATCGCAATCTTGGTATCTTTTGGCAGTCCAGAAATCAATGAGAAGGAGCGCAGAATACGTGGACTTGGTATTTGTACCTACGACAGTCCTGAAAAGCCGGCATATATTCTGGGCCATTTGGACGACACGGTTGTTTTACAGATTATGCGAGCCGATCCAGGGATGGCGATTGTAGGAGTCGCAGCAGAGTTCAATGTAAGTAAAGTATATCAATCAAACAAGACTCCTCCCAGTGACTGGCTTTCTGACTTTCGTGTAGGCTGAAACATTCACAACTCTGGGGGCCTTTTCAGCATACCCGTCACTTACACCTATTTACTCGAGGTACTCGCGCTTAGATCGCACGCTTGGCACCCAGTGGCTTGGCCGTCATCCTCCGCTTCATTGGTCCGTGGGACAGATCTCCCTTGAAAGGCCTTCAAATGGTGTTGGTGGTGAGGGTAGAAGAATGCGTGTACGCGATCCTCCGATATTCTTTGTAAATCTTAGAGGCCGTCAACTTTCTCAGGTGAAAGCGCTTGGAAATTTTCAGGCTTTACAGCCTTTTCAGCGATATCCCACCGGCATTGCATTCTTCTTCGAAGATGGTTCAAATGAAGATATTGGCGGCGTTATCAGTTGCGGTGATAATTCTGACACCCAAACTATTGATTTTCAAGTCGACCAAGCCGAGGCCATTGCAGATATGCGTCTTTGTTATGCCATTTCTGGCAGAGAAGATGAGAAACACTACAGGCTCTGCGGATTTCAAGTAAGTTGCATGTTTCAATCCCGCTAATTCTTCACCATGCTAACTCATACCCACAGTTCCTGACCACGCTAAACAGGAAGTTATCTCTGGGGTGTATAGAGACAAGTGAGCATGTTCGCGGCCAGACAATATATCCATTGAACGCAATTTCGGAATTTGGCTCTGTGTGCGGTATACAGGTTGGTTTTAGAAATGGGACTGTGGAGTGTGCTGGCCTGGCTTTCTGGAATTTCCACATTGGGTAGTTGTTTCTCATTCACATATTTTGAATAATCAGAAGTAACAGGCACATTGCCATGAGTTTCATTAAAATTTTCCTAGTTGGTAATGGAAGTTGTGGCAAGTGATTGTGGTAAAATCTAACCTAAGATGATGACCTACACAGAGTTCCAAAACATCTACCGCACAGTATTAGGATCCCAGTCTTCATAGAGGTGGTATGGGAGTATGGGAGCATTAGGGCGGGGGCGGGAGCGATAAAATATGAAAAAGGGCGGGAAGGCGCATGGAGAAGATGGAAGAAGGCACAAACGATTGAACAAACCCCCTATTAGCTTCAGGATACTTAGCATCGCGAAAATTCCTGCGTTACTCTTAAGTTTGTGATGTGATTTAAGGTTTTTTTAGTTGTAATATCATTCAAGACCGATGTAAGGATCAAAGGATCATATATCTCTAGAGAATACGGAGCAAGGATTGAACTTATAATCAGACCAGTGCTAATGTAAATCTCACATTCACGCCGTCCGAGAAGGTTTTGAAGAGGGAGTGCCTCAAGAAATTCTTCCATATCTCTGAGTATATACCGGACTCATATGCTGTGGAAGGAGTCGAGTACTGCGGTAATCAACTTGATCCAACAGCTTCTTCGCGGGTGTTTGATTGGGGAGGATTATAAGCTGTTAGGCTAAATGCTGGAAACAATATTGGAAGAGATTAGAGCGTTCGTCATTCTTTACGGTGTCATTTGGCCATCTTTGAGTGGAATATTCGGCTCATAGAGAGTTCAGGCTTCTCAGTGGTCTCACGTCTCCAGAGATCTTCGTGCGGCTTATCTCAGCCATCTATTGGGATACCAACCCAGATTATCTATCGGTTGTCGCAGAATTGCTGCAAA
>JAOYNU010069973.1:25316-69383 GCA_026745395.1 Tympanopsis confertula | reverse complement strand
TACGTGACGCGCGCCACCATGGGCTTCTACGTGTACTCGTTCCTCGACCCGGCCGAGGCCGGCAGCAGCGCCATCGTGGCCGGCTACGTCGTCGGCATCCTGGCCGCGGGGCTCGTCATCTTTGCCATTGCCAACGGACTGATCGTGCTGAGGAGACGGGTAACCGAGCATCTCTGGGGCATGAGGGGCAAGTTTGTGCCCAGCCATGCCGACGACGAGCACAGGCCCAAGGATGTCGAGGCCAGGGATGGCATGCCTGCGCACTGTCCAGACGTGTGCGCCACGTAGCGTGTGGTGCTGCTGCTGGTAGTCTCGGAGGGAGCATGTCAGGATCCAGCTGCGCAGTCCTGGGCTGGATGCTGTTTGCTTGATTTGCAACAACATTGCTGCCGTTGTCGAGCGTGGCGTTTGGTTGGCTGGTTTGGCTGTCATGTGCATGATATCCATAATTCGTTATAAAAAAAACAATAAGAAGTCCTTCGTCCCAGATCCACGCTCACATGTCGTACGCATACCATCAAGCCTGGTCTAGACAGAAACCCCCTTGAAGCACAGCTTTTTCTGCTTCGGATCAGTCGTTGCACCAGCCACTTTCCTCTTCTTTCTGTTGCTTGCTGCCATGGCGGGCCCCGACGACAGCGACGGCGACGCACTCCTGGCGGGCGTGGCCGTCGTGGCTTCCCCGGCCCTCGTGGCGGTCTCGGCATCCTCCTCGTTCACGGCCTCCCTGATGGTCTGCCTCGACAGGCAGAGATCGATATGCTCGTTGAAGACGCGCTCGTCGGCCGTCTGCGGGCGCATGCAGATGGGACACTCCCACCACTCGTCCTGCTGGTGGGCGGCGCCATCGGGCGCCTGCTCCTTCTTTCCGGCCTCGGCCTCTGCCTGGCTCGCGTCGATGGCGTCCTCGACAGCCTGGTCGGCGTCCTTTTGCTCGCCCTCCCACGCGCCCTCGACCTCCTCGATCCTGCTGGTTGCCTCGGTCTCGGTCTCGGCGCTGGCGGGCTTGGGCCGCAGCCCAAAGAATGCCCGCGTGTCTGGCCGGCGCGTGCTCACGAGCCCGGAGCACCTCAGGCCCATCAGCCGCAGCTTCATGCGCGGGAACTCGGCCTCGAGCCTGGCCAGCATCGGCAGCGCGAGAGCATAGATCTCGTCCGCCCCGGCCAGCGCGCCGCGCGGCGCCGCCACCTGGCGGGTGTACACCTCGTACGTGTGCATCTTGACCTTGATGCAGAGCGTGCGGCCCTTGGCCTCGGCGTTTCGGAGGTCCCGCTCCAGGTCGGCCGCCGTCTGCCGGAGCCGCGCCCGCAGCGTCTGCGCATCGCCGGTGTCGGCAAAGGTTCGCTCGGTGCCGACGCTCTTGCGCTCGTACGTGTCGGCGGGCTGGATGCGCGTCCGCCCCAGCCCCAGGTGGCAGGCGAGGAGGAACTCGGCCGCCTTGTCGCCAAACAGCGGCCTGAGAAAGGCCCGCTGCGCGTACAGCTCGCCGCACGTGGTGATGCCAATGGCCGACAGCTCGCGCTCGAGCACGCGGCCGATGCCGTTGACCTTGCGCGGCGGCAGCCTGGCCATGAACTCCATAATGGCCGGTCTGTCGGCGGGCAGCAGGAACTGGCCGTTGGGCTTGTTCATGTTTGAGCAGATCTTGGCCAGGCGCGCGTTGGCCGCGATGCCGGCCGACACCGTGATCCCGGCCCGCTCAAACACGTCGGCGCGCATCTGCTGGACGGCGTCCTCGGGGCTCACGCCGCGCGACGCGCAGTAGGCCGTTATGTTGAGGTACGCCTCGTCGATGCTGGCGCTCTCGAAGCGCGCGTCGTACAGCGCGAGCACCTCGCGCACGTCGTCCGCCTTGGCGCGGTACTTGTCAAAGTTGAGAGGCAGCACGACCAGCTTCGGGCACAGCTTCTTGGCGACGAACCCGGCCATGCCGGAGCGGCACCCGTAGCGGCGCGCAACGTAGTTGCACGTTGTCAGCACGCCGCCGCCAACCGCAAACGGCACGTGCTCCAGCTCGGGCCGGTCGAGCTGCTCGACGGCCGCGTAAAAGGCGTCGCAGTCGACGTGCACAATCGTCTGCGTCAGGTCGCGCGCGAGCTCGAGCTGCGCGAGGAGCGCGTCGGCCGCGCGCAGCTCCCGGTCCAGCGTGTTGTCGTCGCAGCTGGTGCTGGTGCTGGTGCTCTTCTTGTTCTTGTTCTCGTTCCTGTTCTCGTTCTCGTTCTCGTTCTTGTTCTCGTTCCTGTTCTCGTTCTTGTTCTCGTTCTTGTTCTCGTTCCTGTTCTCGTTCCTGTTCTCGTTCTCGTTCTCGTTCTTGTTCTCGTTCCTGTTTTCGTTCTTGTTCTCGTTCTTGTTCTCGTTCCTGTTCTCGTTCTTGTTCTCGTTCTTGTTCTCGTTCCTGTTCTCGTTCTTGTTCTCGTTCCTGTTCTCGTGGGCGGCCTGCAGCCGCGACTTGAGCGCGAGGATCGAGCTGATCCTTTGCGTCAGGAGCTGGTCCTTGGCGGCCTCGCGGGAAAAGTACTTGGAGCCTTTGGACGCCTCGTAGATGATGTCGGAAACCTTTGCTTGGTCGACGGCGTCCTGGCCGGCCTTGGTGAGAGACGGGCCGAGGAGATGGTATTTCAGCGTCGAGTGGCCGCCGCCGGGGGAGTCGGCCATTGCACTGAGAAAAAACACAGAAAAACCAAAGGGCTGAGGGCGCCGAACGTGGTGCTGTAATTACACATACTGTAACTACACATACTTGATCATCAGCGTCGTGAAAACGATCACGAGGTCATGTGACGGATTATGTCATCAAATCTGGATTCTCGACAAGATTCGCAGAGCCCATCCTACGGCATCCCTCCTGTTCGTCCACCACGCCATGAGAAGCACCGCAGCCACAGGCGACAGCATGGCCCCCCGCGTCCACGCTGCCAGAACACGCCCCTGGTACTCGCTCCGCCTCACCACCTCAGAGTACCTCTCGTTCCCGAAACTGACCCTGGCGTACCTTGTCCTCCACCCGAGCCATGGGAAGTGCTTCGACAGCGCTTCCTCCACAAACTTGCGGAGACGGTACACAGGCGAAAGCACCGACGCGCGCATCTCCACGTAGTTGGCCAGCGCCATGTCGTTGATGGCGTGCGCATCGGGCACTCGGATCGCCGAGTACTCTGCCAGCGCCAGCTTGCGCGCCGTCTCCCACGCCTCTTCTTGTGCGGCGGCGTGGTCCTCCGGGGCGTGCTTGTCGAGGATCCCAAACAGGGTGCGCACGTCCTCAAACCCCGCGTTCATGCCCTGCCCGTAGAAGGGCACCATGGCGTGGGCGGCATCGCCGACGATGACGCCGGACGACCCAGAGTGGTGGGGCCCGCACTTGATGCTGATGAGCGGCAGGTGCGGGTTCTCGGTGAACGAGCCGATGAGATGCGCGGGCGCTATGTACCTGGTCACGCCGGGGAAGTGGGCGTCAAAGAACGCGGGGACCGAGGAAGGGTCGGCCTCGAGGCTGGCGAACTGGGCGCTGGGCAGGAACAAGGTGCACGTGAATGAGCCGCCCTGCACGCCAATTATAGTTAGCCAGGACAAGGAGAAGAGCGACGGAGGCGACGAGGGCCGGTCCAGAGAAGCTCACCGGGTTCGGGATGGCGATAAACATGAACTGTCTGCCCGGCCAGATGTGGAGATGCTCCTTCGAGACCTGCCAGGGATCGTCGACATCCGGCCCATCCCGGGCCGCCATGTGGAACTCGCACCACAGAGTATCGATGTATTCCTGCGAATAGTCCATCCTGACGTGTTTCATCATGTGGTGCCGCGCCGTCGAGTGGGCACCATCGGCTCCGATCAAAAGGTCGAACGACACCTCCGTCTCACGGACCTGTCCTTCATCGCCGTCCTCGCCGCGGACCTCAAACCAGGCCCGCTTGCGTGCAAAATCCACGCTGGCGAGCTTGTGGTGGAAAAAGAGCCTGACGTTGGGCAGGGCCGCCACCACGTCGAGGAGGCGCTTGTTGAGCTCGTGGCGGTCCGACGCAAAGTTGCATCGTCCGTGGATGTCGTACTCGTGCGACTCCTCGTATATCTCGCCCGAGGAGCGTCTTCCGTGGATCATGCGCCCTCGCATCGGCAGCGAATCGGCGAGCACCCGACGCTCGAGGTCGGGGATGCCAGCATGGCGGAGAGCATTGAGGCCACGCTCGGCCACGGCGACATTGATCGACCTGGTAAAGTTGAGGGGCGTCGTCTCGGGGTCGCGCAAGTCTCCAGAGGCCGTGTGAGCATTGGCTAGCTGCCAGCAACCAGGAGCGATAAAGGTGTGGTTTCTCCCTCGTCCATACCTGGTCTCAGTTCGTAGACCTCGACGCCATGTCCGCGTTGCGCCGCATAGGCGGCAGCAAGGGCCCCGACGGGGCCAGCACCGACAATGACAATCTTTTGCATTGCTCCGAGACGAGATGGGTTGCACGACGCTGCGAAAACGGGATGGGTTTCCCAAGCCGACTTGGAGTCATCCCATCTCACGTGCTGGCGGTGACGACGTTTTACTAATTAATCTAATTTAATTTACGAGGCGCCCCACCCGACCTTCTCGTTTCTTTTTTTTCTTCCCCTGGTCCAGAACCTCCCAAATATATCAAATTAATCAATACATCCATCCAAGCATCCGGCCCACCTCGACTCGACGCCTCTCTGAACAAAGCCTTGGCCGATCTCACCCCGGGATCGAATACATTTAAATACACGCTGCCACGATGAGCGAGGCCCCACGAAAGTGCCTCGGCGAGGACTGCGACAACGACGCCGGCACGCTGCAATGTCCCACATGCCTCAAGCAAGACATCAAGGACAGCTTTTTCTGCTCGCAGGAATGCTTCAAGAGGAATTGGGTACGCAAACGACAAACCAGCTGGCAAGGCGCGTGTTGTGCTGACCTTGCCTCAGGGTACACATAAAGCCATGCACAAGAAGGTCCAAAGTGCGATTTCTTTCTTTTTTTCTCTCTTTTTTCTCTTCTTCACATCTATGCAGCATCTGACAGGCTCCGTGTGCAAGATACCTTCAACCCTTGGCCAACCTACAACTACACCGGTCCCCTGCGCCCCGTATATCCCCTCAGCCCTCGACGACTCGTGCCAGAATCGATTCCGCACCCCCCCTGGAGCGAGGATGGCAAGCCAAAGTACCCGCGCAACTACCGGACCAATATTGATATCCTGGATGCCGCCGCCCAACAGGGCATGCGCAAGGTGTGCCGTCTCGCGCGCGAGGTGCTGGACATTGCGGCCGCCGCCGCTGTCCCGGGCGTCACAACCGACCATCTCGACCAGATCGTCCACGAGGAGTGCATAAAGCGCAACGTACGTCCGTCGATCGGTCGGTCGGTCCACTCCCCACCTCATTGCCGTTTGCTTCAGCTGACGCGCGCTCCCGCGCAGAGTTATCCTTCCCCGCTCAACTACAACTTCTTCCCCAAGTCGGTCTGCACGTCGCCCAACGAGATCATCTGCCACGGCATCCCCGACGGCCGCAAGCTCGTCGACGGCGACATCCTCAACATTGACGTGACGCTCTACCACCAGGGCTACCACGGCGACCTCAACGAGACGTACTACATCGGCGACAAGGCGCGCGCCGACCCCGACAGCGTGCGCGTGACCGAGGCGGCACGTGAGTGCTTGGACAAGGCCATCGCGGCATGCAAGCCCGGCACGCCTTTCCGCGAATTCGGCAACATCATCGAGAAACACGCCAAGAGCGTCGGCTGCAGTGTTATCCGGGCCTACTGCGGCCACGGCATCAACTCGCTCTTCCACTGCCCGCCCAACATCCCGCACTACGCAAAGAGCAAGGCCGTCGGCGAGTGCAAGCCCGGCATGACATTCACCATTGAGCCCATGATTGCGCTCGGCACCCACCGCGACGTGACGTGGGACGACTATTGGACCAGCGCCACGGCTGATGGCAAGAGGACCGCTCAGTTTGGTGCGTCTTGTCCAGACCCGTGTCTCCTTTCCCCTACTGACGTGGTCAATACAGAGCATACGTTGCTGGTCACCGAGGATGGCGTCGAAGTGCTGACGGCTCGCCAGGCCGATTCCCCAGGTGGGCCAATATCCACGCCGACAACTGAAGCGACCGGAGAGTCGGCCACCACAAACGGAGCATAGGCATTGATTGACCCTCCTCCGGGGTCGCAGAATGGAGTTTCTTACATGAGGATTACCGTTCGATGAGCTGGTAGGGATGACATCATAAATAGATTCTTTAGAACGAGCCGTGTTGAGATTCAAGTCTGACACACAAGATCTCACTTTTTCTAAAACACCCATAACTATCCATGTAAAACTTTATATGTTCAAAAACTGTCCGAAATGGAGCTTGTTGCTTATATGTACATATATCTGCCTTTTGGTCAACTTGGGGGCTTATTAGGCCCCACCACTTGGCTACTGCACCGCCAATTAGGGCTTGACTTACTCGCCAGATAAGCACAGCACGGAAAGCAAGAAAGATTGCCACATTGGTGCTTTCATCATTATCTGTCCATCTGCACATCGAGGCCCCGCCCCTCCATCACATCACCACCTTGGCAAAATCTACCTTGCCCTTTGCCATCTCCGACTCTCAAGACAACAAACCGCTCGCAATCACGCCCGACACTCCTACAGGACGTCTTTACTGCAGCATCCAGCACACGAGGCGTGACGGTTGTCGCGGGAAAGAGAAAATCAGGAGGGGAAAAGAAGCCAGGAAGTCGCAGTGTAGACAGGCTGCTGCTGCACCAGAACAAGCTTAAGGCGCATATCGAATCCCCCAGATCGAAACCTCGGCCCTGAATCCGACCTTGCCACGATCGCGCGCGCAGCTGTCAGAGCAGAGCAGAGCCTCCCTCTTGCCTTTGGCCGTGAACCTACCCCCGAGAGTTCCGGTGCGGTTCCAGGCACCACCAGACAAATAACCGCGAATCACCAGGTCTAAGGACGCATCAGGTTCCTGCAACCTGTCATAAAATCAAAAATGTCGGGCGCAGCGTGGCTTTACCTTCTCGCGGTGCTTATCAACGCCGTGAACCTGTTTCTGCAGGTCTTTTTCACCATCATGTACAGCGATTTGGAATGGTGAGTGTCTTCTCTTTATCTTTGCGTGGCGATACAGACTGACGTTTTCTCGATACGACGATGCAGCGACTACATCAACCCGATAGACCTTTGCAACCGCCTCAACACTTATATCATCCCCGAGGCCGCTGTGCATGGCTTCTTGACACTCCTGTTTCTCATCAACGGCTACTGGGTGCCCCTGGTCCTAAACCTGCCGCTCGTCGCGTGGAACGCAAAGAAGTACGCAAACCACCGGGGCTCGGTTCCCCTCCAATGCTGGCGCTAACGTGGTTTGTGCGTGCAAAAGGATCGCCGACAACGCCCATCTCCTCGACGCGACCGAGATCTTTCGAAAACTCAACGTCCACAAGAAGGTGCGTCTTTGTGCGCGTCGGCTCTGCCCCCCGTGTCATGCTGACGCTGCTCGCAGGAATCTTTTATCAAGCTTGGTTTCCACCTGGTTCTCTTCTTCTTCTACCTCTACAGCATGATCGTCGCGCTCATCAAGGATGATATACGCTAAGTGCCGGTTTCCCTGCGGGCTGTGGTGTCGCTGGGGCTCGCCGTGTGCGCCGCCACCACCGTGGCCGTTTGGCATCTTGTTCTGGACTGCTCAAGGGCATCGATGACTTGCAAAGAAGGCTTGCACGGTGAGGAGAGGTACCCGCTGGAACGATGGACCCGATGTTGTTGTGGCGGCACGTTGGAGGAATACGGCTCATTTGCAGGACGGCAGATATGGTTATCAACCTTTGTTCAAAGTGGTGATGGAAGCTTGTGTGTAGATATTCTTTGATGAGTCCAGACCGATCTTTTGAAAGCATCATGTGACCGACAACAGTGCCACAACCCGATAATAACATTTATTACACAGAACCTCGATACATGCATCCCATTTTCGTTTTCTTACGTCACAAGTCGAAAAGTGTTTTCTCTTTTTTTAAAAAAAGGAGAAGCCGTCAGTAAAGATGGGCTCTGCATTATCCAAAGGCGCCCAAGGTGCCCAAGGCGCTGTCCGGCGATATCCCTCGCGCGCAAATATCCCTTCAACTCCCGTGCCGGCACCGCGTGCTCCTCTTCGGGCGAAAGCAGCCTCCACAAAAGACCAGAGTAGGTGCCTGCTTGGAGCCCGCTCTTCACACGGAGCTTGGCTTGGCTTGGCTTGCATCCCATCCGATACGATTCGACGTATGATGATAATATAATCTGCAGGCATAGTAGACGATGGGCGCGACCCGCAATCGTTCTCGGCGCGCCTGCACGAGCTCGGCATCGTCACTCCAGCGCCGCCAATGACACTCTCCCCGGAACGCATGAAGCAGGTCCGCGCTTCAGGCGGCGCTGGCACGGACACGAGGAGCGGGCAGTTATCGGCACCGGCGGTGCGGAAGGTGCTGGAGTCTCGCAAGGCCCATGACAAAAAGGTCGATGTTGGGACCGTGGTGAAGGCGGTGCAGCTGCGCGCGCGCGGCGTGCCGGACGGGGATATCGAGAGGAGATTGGGATTGCAGAAGGGGACGGTGGGGAAACTGGGGCCGTTGGGCGTTGTGGAGTGGGCGCCGCCTCCTGGTGCGGCGTGACGATGATGGTTGTCTGGCATGCATGCCGATGCCAGCTTTTCTCTCTTGACAGCGCCTCGATTCGGGACCCCACTGCCACAGTTAACTTGGTCTTGAGAGCCCACCGCTCTATACAGAACTTGTGAGACTATATACAGTCGGAAACGATTGCTCCCACGACCATACCATCCATAGGCACTGAGCAGCAAACGTTGGACGGGTTGATCAATGTCTGCATACAAGAGGGAGTGCCCTATTAATAATCTCGGGAGACGTCTATCTGTCCGTCACATCTCATCAATTCCACCCAACCACTCACACATCGTGCCTCCCCACCACCACCAGAACTATCCCGCCACAGTGCCCCAAGCCATATCCCCAACCCCACTTATTACCCCAGATTTCCCCATGGTCAATGCTCTAGCTTGCTCCCTCCTGCCCGAGCGCCGCTGGCTTTCTCCACACCGTATACATGGCGCTCTGAGACAGTGCCAATGTGCACTGTCCTGCCAAACGTTCCTCGCGTCGTATGTATGGCTATTATCACTATCTGTCTGTGCTGCATTTCATGGGCAGGGAGACGTACACACGTATACAAGTACAACTAAACAAGAAAAAGGGGGAGGGGATTTAAAAAAAATTCAATAAAAAAAGACAGGCGATCAGTGCTCCTCGGAGTCAAAAGGGGACAATGAGACTACTTGATGAACTTTGTACGACGCGATAGTATCCCTCGTGTACTCTTTCGCGTAGAGATCAAGAGACAAGGTACCTGAGAGTGTAGACTCCCATCATTCGACCATTAATTACCCCGCTCTTCCCCAGTATGACCGTCGATGATGTTCGGCGCTTGGACAGGCACTGGCTGCTGATGGCTGCGGGAGAAGGAGCACTGCCAAGGCAAATCAGGTATCTGGACCAGGTCGAAGTCACGCGGGCGAAATGATGGCATGGAAGAGCAGATACTACCAGGAGTAGGTAGTCAGGGTATATCTATGTACCCGCCCAAACCCTCGGATGTTGCTCTTCATGACAGCTCTCTGACGTTCCTCTATTCGCCTCCTCCATCTCATCTATTATCCTTATCCTCAATCGACTTTCTGTGGTATCCGACCGCATCGTTGAATCAATACTTCAGTAAGTCTCTTCCGTCGTCCAGTCTGGCCCGCTACGGTCGTCCATCGTCGCCACTTGGCCTCCTTTCTGTCCAGACGCCTGTTCCCCTCTCCAGACACGTACTGTCATCATGGGCCGGTATCATCGCTCTACCATATCCAAAAGTGTGGTCTTTGGAAAAGGCGGAAAGAAAATATCACCGAAAGCGTCCGAGACAAGGACGTGATCCCAAAGAAGAAGAGAAGAAGAAGAAGAGGAGAAGAAGAAAAGAAGAAGAAAAGAAGAAGAAAAGCTCTCCCGCTATTGCCATGATCGCCATCTCCCTCTCTATAGTCACTTCTTTCTTTCATCACCACTGCCCGCTCCCTTACAAATTCTACACGCTGGCTAACGTCCACCGGCCCCAGCCTTTCCTGAGTAACCTTACCTCACTGGCCCCACAGGAAGCGAGAACGAAAGAAAAAGAACAAAAGAAATTGCCATGTCGCGCGTCGCCACCGAAAAGATTTGCTACGGCGTCGCTGGCGTCAGCGCCCTCGCTCCCCTCTACCTCCTCGTCCCAGGCGCCGAGGAGCGTCTCGCCATGCAGACCGCGCGTTGGGCCCCGCGCTGGGAGCGCAACGTCAGCCGCTTCGCGTCGCCCGCCCAGCGCATCGCCATCCGTGCTGAGCCAATCATGGATCGTACCATCCACCGTGTCGAGAATAGGCTCCCGCTGGAGCGGATGGCCAAGTTCACGGAGCGTCATCTGAGGAAGCAGTTTGACAAGTGGTGGAACCTGTAGATAGCTCTGGACCGCCAGGGACTCGAGGCACGAATGCATGCAACGAGAGGAGAACAATCGCCTTCGCAGGAAGGGATAACGAGTGCATAGACACATAATGTACACATGCACCGGATGCATAGCTTTCGCTTTGGGTTGGCTTATCACAGGGTGACAAATCTGCATGATAGAACACTGGCTCGGTTCGTTTTATGACACCACGCATCTGGCATCACTATGACCGTGTTGTGCTCCATCGTCATATCTTTTGGCCAATCTTACACGCAGATATTTCAACAAGACAGCCGGCTGAATTACCCCTTGGCTGTACAAAACGACATGCGGTGAATCCCCGTCCAGCCGTCGAGAGACATGTGCCGGATCGAGCCGTCGAGATTCAGCCTGGCCAGGCGGCCACGCAAGTTATCCTCCATGACTGGGTCACCCATCATGAAGCAAAGAACCTCGATGAAATCGTCATTGCCAAAGCGGGAGTCGCTGAGTTTCATGGTCCTGATATACGCAAGCCAGTTCAGTAATTATCCTTGGTGTCCCAGGCGCGCAAAACACTCAGCTGGTCGTGATTGATGGACATCACAGTGACGGGAACATGCCAACCCTCGTATTTCTTGAAATTCCGACGGTAGTTGTGTACGGATAGACTGAAACTCCCCAGAAGTGACCATGCAATCTTTCCAGTCAACCATGAGGAGGCAAAGGTACCATATCCAAGCACGTCAGATCTCGGTTCAAGCGGTTGTTGGCCTCAACAAAGGCCTTCATCTTGGGACGCTCAATGGGCCGGATGAAACGCGGGTCCTTTTGCTGTCTCGTCGAGCTTGTAGTCAATCTGGCGGTCGGATCCAGCGAAGAGATGTGCACGGCAGCCTCACAGAGAGGTCCAAGGACAGGTACACTTTTTTCGACCTGAAAGGACAGCGTGATCGAGCTGGTAGGGGCACGCCGATAGCTTTCAATTTCTCCAGGTCAGGCATTTTGAAGCGCGCTTCCTGGGTGGTCCAATTTGCATTCATATCCGCGGGTGAGTGCCAAAGAAATTAGGACAAAAAATAGAGAAAAAAAGAAAAGAAAAAAGGACAAAAAGCTCTTTTCTTTAGAACGAGTTTTATCGTTGATAGCCTTCGTCATATTGGCATTACGTCAGCATTTTCACAAAGTACTGGCTTCGCTTTAATAAAACCCATTCTCATACGAAGTGATCGCTACCACTACCACCACGCATTCGCAAAACACATCATGGGGCAGGGCCAAGTTTTGCGCAAGAAGCCCAGAATGAAGGTCCAGTATCCTCGCAATCAAGACCCCGTTCTCTATTCTCACGTCCCAGCATAATCGTTAAAACCCAGGGCTTCGCTCGACCGTCTCCCTATATTGCATCTGATAGCTCAGTCCCAGTATCGTATCTGCCCGTCGAGGCCCGCGCACACGACCTTGGACGTCTCCTGCGGGTGCCACTGCAGGCTCGTGATTGCCAGGTCGCCCGCGCCCAGCTTCCCAATGATCTTCTTGGTCTTCCAGTCCCAAAAGCACATTTGCCCCCCCGTGTCGCCGCTGGCAAGGAACTGGCCGTCGGGCGAGAAGGCCACGTCGATGGCGGTGCCGGCGCTGTTGTGGCCGGTAAAGACCTTTTTCGGGTTGGCGCGGAACTTGTCGTTGGCGCCGTAGACGACGATCTCGTTGGAGCTCTGGTAGACGATCCACTTGCCCGACGGGTGCTGGGCCGAGCGCGTAAACGGGAACATGGCCACCTCGGCCACGATCTTGATGGGCACGGGGATGCCGTACTCCCAGCACCGCACCGAGCGGTCGTCGCTCGTCGTGGCGAAGCGGCGGTTGCCGTCGTAAAACTCGACCGTGTTGACGGGCGCGAGGTGGTGGTCGTACGTCTGCACCATGACCGGGTCGGCGCCGGCGCGCGTGTCGAACTGCACAATCTTGTTGTCCGACATGCCGGCCAGCAGCTCGTGCGGGTGCTCCGGGCCCGGGTTGAAGCGCACCACGTGCGGCGTCTTGCCGGTCGAGAAGCGCTCCCGCACCATGCCCGTCTCGGTGTCCCAGAGCTTGATCTGGCGGTCGTACGACCCGGACGCGAACTGGCTGCCGTCGTGGCAGAAGCAAATGTCCGACACCGCCTTGGAGTGGCCCTGGTACGTGCGCAGCAGCTCGCGCCCGTGGTACGGGTCCCATATGCGGACCGTGCTGTCGGCGCCCGACGACAGGAGCAGGTGGCCCGACTGCGGGAAGAACCGCAGCCCCGTCACCGCGCCCACGTGCTGCCTCCACCCAAAGATCTGCCGCTTGGGGATGAAGTTTGTCACCGCCCCGACCTCCTTGCGCAGGTTGATGTCGAGGTCCTGCGGCACGTGCATGTACGTGCGGCCCTGGTAGTCGAACTCGTCCACGTGCAGGATCGTGGTCTCGGCCCCGAGCTCCTCCACCTCTCTTCTCCTGCCCATGGCCTGTGACGGCGCCTTGAGCACCGTTCCGCTCTCAATCACATCATCATCCTCATCCTCCTCCTCCTCCCCGCCCTCCTCGACCACCTCGTACTCCTCGTTGCTGCCCAGCCCGTCCTCGTCCTCGTGCTCGACCTCCTCGCCCACCTCGTGCCGGCGCCGGTACCTGGCCCAGGGCCCCACGTACGCGCCGTCGCCATCCGCTATTGCCGCGTCGCCCTTGGCCTGGCGGTTTCCCCGTATCCGCCTGGCATGGTCGCGCGCCTCGGCGCCGGTGCGGTGCTCGCGCTCGGGTCCGCCCGCGCGTTCGACGGCGCGGTGCTTGCTGCGGAAGACGTGTTCCGAGACATGCGTCTCCTGCGCAAGCCCGGCCGGTACGCTTTTCCGTTTGGATGCCGCCAAGGCGCTGGGCTTGAACGGGTTGACGGGGCCGATGTGTGGCCTCGAGAGGTCGTCGACGTGGTACGCCACCACCGCGTGCTGCGGCTCGTCGCGGCGGCCGACCAGAGCGTTCTGGGGCGCCATGTTGGGCGGGTAGTCGCCAAAGCGGGACGTGTTTGTGGCCATTGCGTCGCCTGTGGTGTGGAGGTTGGTCGAATGATGCTGGAATAGATCCAATGTTTTATCTTCAGAAATGTCACGTGATGAGGTGAGCAGCCGATCAGGTGACTTGGTCACCAGTCATCAGGTAATTGGGCTCTCAAGTCCATGTGAGCCAGCATATCATCTATCTCCGCGTCAGTCGTCAGCCGTGGGGGGTCATCTCATATAACTGGCCCGAGATAGGTCTGACCAGCTCGCTTAGAGAAAAATCCTGCCGGTCACGCCCGCCTTTTGGCGGGCCCGCACAAAAGTCCCGATTGCTAGTAGTTGAGGTCCGGCGGGCGGGCGGATTCGATCCCGTCCAGATATCTACTATCAACCAAGCTAAGCTGTGTAAGGGGGCGAGGGAAGGAGAGTTGGTTTCTTTACTCGTCGTAGAAAACTATAAGAGACCGGCCGAACCTACGCTTCTTTCTATCTCTATTATTATTCTTCATCCACTTATCAACTCGGCATAATATCGTTATCAGGCGTATTACCCTGGCTCATCTACTTCTCAAAGATAAATATTATCAAAGACCCTGTATAACGGAAAAGGGGAAAATGAGTCTACAGGAACTTAAGGTGGATACTACAGAAAAGATAAATCATACTTTGATAATCCAAAGAAAATAGACTATAAATCGTTTAAACTCGATAGTACCGGTTCCATCAAATTTGAAACCCATGATAAAGAACACCACGCGATAAAAATCGGCCCAGATAATAAAGACTACCCAAGCCATATACAGCGTCTTTATGATTTATATATAGAAGACTCTAAACCCAATAATAATAACGTCAATATCAGCAAACAGATAGCGCCGGTATTTGAACGCCTGGCCTCCATGATAGCTGGAACAGACCTGCAGAAATTTAAGAAGAATCTAAGAAATATTGAGCTAATGACCGGGTGGGTGGCTACTGGGAGTAGATGGGTTACTACGGGCCAACATCAGGGGCCTGAGACCGATAGACAGATAAACGAGGTATTAAAATGGGAAGGGGTGCCGTACTCGATCCTGGTCCCTGCATCTTCTTCGAGGGGTCGAAGCGTCAGTTCATTGAGGAGTAGCTCAAGTACCTCAGCGACGAGTAGCTCAAGTAGGTCAAGGAGCAGCCCAAGAACAGGGTCACAAAGCCCGTCAGGAAACACAAGGGATAAGTCAGAAAGGAGTCCAAAAAGGTCAAAGTATACAAAAAGACGGTCAGGAAGCGGGCTAAAGAAGCCAACAGATACTTCAGACGTCTGACCTCCAGAGGAAATGGAGTGAGAAGCGCCGATAAGACTAGTTTAGCTAACTATTTACGATTTATCTTTAAAAAAGCCACTTTTCTTGCGTTTTCACAGCACGATTGTCTTCCTTGATGAAGTGATTGATTGTCAGTTGGTCAGTTGGTCAGTTGGCTTTCTCACGAATCGGACGCTATCGTTATTACTATTTCTACTAAACCAGACTCGATCCAAAATATACGTCGTTCCAGGTCTCCTCGCGACTGTCAAGGCAATGCAGGTTTAACAGGCCGCAATCAATGCGAGTTACCCAGAACCCCAGAATTGGCGTCTGATGAAGCTGTCACGATATCTTCACCAATCTATCTCGCCACGTAGTCGACGACCCGACCCCTGGCTATTATCAGACTCGTATCTAGACCTTTATGACCATCTCCTGGGCTAGGCGGCATGCTTAAGCCATCCATCCATCTTGGCTCCTTACTTTTATCACCGGGAAAAAAAAAACAGAAAAAAACAGAAAAAACACAGGCTCTACCCCGATCTGCGCGCCCAGTTTGCCATGTTGTTGCCTCCTTTCCAATAGGGCCAGCCCAGACATTTGTCGTCACAACCACTTTCCTCCCTCCTCCCACCCACCACATCAAATCAAAGATTATCAATCATCTTCAACAACACCTCGAGCCCCCGCTCGGTTGCCTCTCCATTTACGATCCACTCAATGTCGCTGAGGATTCCGGCCGGAATAAAAGAACCCTCTCGAGCCCGCTCCAAGCTTTCGGCCATCCTGCTCGTATGCTCAAACTCCTTTGCGGCCACCTCGGCACGCTCCACAATTGCGGGCTTGATGCCGCACATGGACGCACAGTGCATGCCAAAGCTGCCCTCGGCAACACCATCCTCGAGTTTGTAGAGGAAATGGATGCGGCGCTCTTGGTCGTCGACGTGGATTCGCATGCGGCGTGCGCGCACCTCGGGATGGGCAGCAAACTCGGCCACCAGCGAATGATAGTGGGTTGCAAAGAAGCCGAGGCAGCCAATGTGGGTGGCGAGGTGGTGCAGGACCGCATGGGCCACGGCAATCCCATCGTAGGTGCTGGTGCCACGCCCGAGCTCGTCAAGGATCACAAGCGAGCGCGGAGTCGACTCGGACAGAATCTTCTTGGTCTCGGCAAGCTCGACAAAGAAGGTCGACTGGGAGCCGTAAATGTTGTCGCGGGCGCCAAGGCGAGACATGATGCGGTCAACGGGCGTCATGCGCGCGAATTCGGCTGGGACGTAGCAGCCAACCTGGGCCATGATGACGGCACAACAAGTCTAGGAGAGAGAAAGAAAGAAAGAGAGAGAGTCAGCAGTGTTAACTTGTTCTTCTTGTTGGGGGGGAGGAAATGGCCTACCATGCGGAGGACGGTGGACTTTCCAGCGGCGTTGGCCCCAGTAAGGAGGTTGAAGTTGGCCAAGGGACCGCCCAGCAGGATGTCGTTGGGGACAAAATCGGAAACGGACCCGAGCAGGCACGGGTGGCGCAGCTCGGTAAACTCAACGACCGACCGCTCCGCGTCGACAAATTCTGGTCGGCAGCATGGGTCTCCCAGCGACGACGAGACGCGCGCCAGGCTCACGAGGCAGTCGAGCTGGGCCACGGCACGGATGGCTGCGTTCCACTCGTCGTGGTGCTCGTCGAACCTGGCAAAGAACCTCGAAGCAACGTCGCGCACTATCTGGGAATGTGTCTCTTCGGCCTCCTGCAACTCCTGCACGAGCTTCACCAGCCCGTCAAAGTACCATCGCCTGACCGACGACGTGGCCGACATTTGCCGCCAGCTATTGGGCACGCGAACCGACTTGGGCGCCTCGACCTGGTAGATTTCCTTGCCGACGTCGGTGAACTTGAGCGTCTTGCAGTTGAGCTCCGACTTTTTGGAATTGAGCATCGACTGGAGCCGGCCCTTGATGGCAGCGATCTCGGCCAGGCTGCCGTCAAAGTCGGCGTCGATGCCACGCTCCGGGACCAACACCTTGTCGTCCCGGGCCTTGCGACGGTCAAACGCCAGCTGCCAGTACTCGAGCCGGTGTGTGAGATCGGGGATGGAGGCAACCAGCTGGTCCACGAGGCCGGAGCCCCCGGCATAGGCGCGCAGGAGGGTGATGCTGGCCACCATCTTTTCGAAACCTTCAACGACGCGGAGAAAGTCGTCGCCGCGGCAGTGGCCGGCATGGATGCGCGAGAGCAGACGCTCAAGATCGGGCATCCTGGAGAGGTGGTTGGCAAAGTCATCCCGGAGCGAAGGGTCGGCATTGAACATGTCGACAGCATCCAGCCTCTCGTTGATGCGCCTGCTATCGCCGAGAGGGTGCGCCACCCACTGCCGGAGTCTCCGCTTGCCGAACGGGGTCACGCACCGGTTAAGCAGCGCAAACAGCGTTCCGGCATCGCCGCCGTCGACGCTGTTTTGGAACACCTCGAGGTTGATGAGCGTCTTGCCGTCGAGAACAAGCGTGCCGTTTTGCTGGATCGGGTTGTACCACTCGAAGCTGCCTTGGGACAAGAGATCGCGGTCCAGCTTGAGCACGCGCAGGTACTGCACGAGCCCGCCCAGCGCCGACATGACGAGCTCCTTGTCCTGGGCCCCTTCGAGGGCGGCCGGCAGGGCGGCATCGCCGGCGGCATCCTCGCCGAACCATTTTTCGTGGCGCATGTCGCGGCGCGTGATGTCAGCGTCCCAGAACTCAACCTCGGGCTTGCGGTAGTTCCAGATGGTCAGCGGGCCCACGTTGTTCTTGAGGATGCGCAGTGCCCGGCTCGAGATGTGCCCCTTTTCCAGAACGAGTTCCCGTGGCGTCGTCTGGGCCACAAACGTCTCGAACTTTGTATAGTCGGCATCATCCTCGAACTCGGTCACAAAGAAGCGGCCGGTCGACGTGTCGACAAAGGCTATGCCAAAGGCCGGCCTCTCGCCATAGGCGAGCTCCTTGATGGAGGCGCAGTAGGTGGCCAGATCCCCCTGCAGCATGCTCCCCTCGACGAGGGTGCCGGCCGTGAGGATGCACGCCAGCTCCCGGTTGATGATCTTGTCGCCCTTGGAGACGGCGCCGCGCTCGCGCATCTGCTTGCCCAACGCCGACTCCATCTGGTCGACCCGGGCGACCTTGTACCCCTTGGCGACGAACTGGTTGACCCATATGTCGAGCGAGCTCTCGGGCACGCCGACCATGCGCATGTTGACGCGGTCCGTGAGCTTGAGATCAAACAGCTGGTGCCCAATGGTGGCGTCGTTCTCGTAGAGCTCGTAGAATTTGCCCTTTTTGAAAAAGACGACCGTGTCCCAGAGCTTCTGCTTGATGGCCCAGTACTGCTTCTCAAACGGCGAGAAGCCGCCCTTGCCGTCCTTGAACATGCGCGGGGGGATATATAGCGTTGTGGGGTTGTAGTCGGGGTGATCTGGCGAGTTGCCGTCCATGTCCTTGACCTGGGCGAGCCACTCGTATCTGTCCGAGGGCTCCGTCTGATGGGCCTTTTGCTTCCCCGGGGCGGTCTTGGGCCTGACCGCCGCAGACTTTGGACGAGACGCCGCCGGGGCGTCTTTGGCAGCCTCGGCAGCCTCGGCATCAAACGCCCACTGCAGGGTTCTGGAGGGCATGTCGTCCAGCTGCATGGCATCGATGGCGCCAGCCTCGTTGGAGAGATCTTGGTCGTCATCTTCTTCATCCTTGACAGTCTTTAGTGGGCTCGTGGCTTTCTTCTTGCGCGGCAGCGGCGGCTTCGAGTCGCGCTTCCGTTTCTTTGGGCGGCTCTCTTCCTCGTCCGAGACTATGAAGTCGGCCATGTCGTCTGTTTGTGATGCCATCAGCTCTGGACGCCCATGCCATCTATCTGGGTGGCGTGGCGTACATACCATAATCGTCAGCTGGGGCTTCGTTGGCAGCAGCATCATCATATTTGTCGTCGTCGTCGACGTCATCGTCGTCGTCCAATACTGCTCGCCGTCCTCTTGCGCGCTTGGTGCGTGCGTCCAAGAGGGCCAAGTAGTCTTGGTCATCGTCTGATGACTCTGCGTAATTTACCTTGCCCTTCTGCGACAAGGTCAACACACGTGCGGGCCAAGGCGCCAAGGCCGACCACATACCTTGCGAGTTGGCGAAGACGGTATCGCCGCCTTGGCGGGAACGTTTTTCACGGCGCTCGAAGGGATACCGTCGCTAAAAGCCGGACTGGACGGCATGATAGGGTCACTGCTCTGGGCGGAGGGCTCAGTCTTGATCCGGCCGACTTTGGCAGACGGAGGAGGGAGGGGTGCAGTGTTTCCCGAGTTATTGTTCGACTGCAGCGGTGCTGGCGAAGCCGACGCAGAGGATTGGATGGGGGTTCTGGAGAAGTAGCTGGCGATGTTGCGCTGCTTGTTTGCTGGTGCAGGCGTCGCCTTGGCCGGAGTCTGGGGGGGGGCCATGGCGGGCGACTGCAAACTGCGTGGGATGGCCGATTTGGCTTTATTAGGACGAATTGCTTTGTCGTGCAATCACGCTAACATGACAGAGGGAGGCGTGGCGTTGAACAGACGTCAAGACCCGAACCGAACTACATGAGACAAAGAAGGACAGAGACGACCGAGATTGAACAGAACGTATACCAGTAGTACAGATGGGTTGTGTGTGAGTGGCGGGAGGAGCTGAGCTTGGAGTGTAATTGAAATCGGAGGCCGTTGAGGCGACGCGAACGCGCGCGGCATGGACGCGTCTCCTGCCAGCAACGCAACGGGAAGGAGCCCCCCATCCTTGGCCCACACAGTGTCAAGTCGATAAGAGTGCATATCTATTACTCTATTACGTACTCCAAGCGTTGCTCTCCAAACTGACTCATAAAATGGAGTAAAGATAGAATTAATCACTTTATAAAAAGACGCTTAAAATTCACGTGAGAAGTCTTGATTGAATACAATTACCTTCTCACTCGTCTCTCGTTAACCCAGCTAATCATGTCGATGGGACCTGGTTTTTATTTGTCATGGCCTCTTGTCTTGCATCGTCTCGTCACATTATAGATTATATCCTACTACACACTAACATCGCTTCGTGGCAGGCGCCCTGTGGCTTCCTCTCGTGACCCTCACCGCCGGCTGGCTGTGGCCCGCCTCACGATGGCTGCTACCTTTGCAGGACCGAGCGGCATCCTTTCTCTGCCCACCACATCAAGATTCCTTACTCTTGCCATTCCCATCGAGTGAAGCAGCAGCAGCGTCACCAGACACAATGACTCGCCCAATCGTCGCAGCGCGTCTCCTTCGAGCCTCGATCCGCACCAGATCCCATTCTCGACTGCCTATCCAGACGCTCCCAGCCACCTGCTTTCTCTCCTCTCGCCCTCGCGCCACAACTTCCCCGCATACGGGGCTCGTCGCCAGCCTTTGCCTCGCAGCCGCGGCGGCAATCCTCCTCAGCCTTGCCCTCACCCCGTCCACTGCCTCCGCCTCCTCCACCTCCACCTCCACCTCCAGCCCGCCAACTGACACGCGCGACCCCTCCTTACCGCGATACTACGTCTCCGAGATCCGCTCACACAATGCTTCCCACAAACGGCCGTGGGTCACCCTGGGCGACCGCGTCTACGACATCACCGACTGGATCCCCGCCCACCCGGGCGGCGACGTGATCCTGCGCGCCGCGGGGGGCTCGATCGAGCCCTTTTGGGACATTTTTGCCATCCACAAGACGGAACATGTGCGGGAGCTGCTTGCGCAGTTCCAGATCGGACTCGTTCATGCCCAGGATCTGGGCCCGGATGGGCTGCCGGTGCCCGAGAGCATCGAGGACCCCTTTTCAGATGACCCCGAGAGGGACCCCCGACTGATCACGCACACGCTGAAACCACGCAACGCCGAGACTCCGGCCGCCGCCATCGACCAGTCCTTCCTGACCCCGTCGGAGCTGTTCTATGTGCGCAACCACATGTGGGTGCCCCGCTGCTCCGACGACGGCGGCTCGCACACCCTCACGGTCGAACTGCCCGACGGGACGGCCAAGTCATATACCGTGGCCGAGCTCAAGAAAAAGTTCAAGACGCACTGCGTCACGGCCACGCTCCAGTGCTCGGGCAACCGCCGTTGGGACATGACGTGGAGCGCCGCCAGGACCAACGGCCTGCAGTGGAACGTGGGCGCCATCTCCAACGCAGAGTGGGAGGGCGTGCGCCTGTCCGACGTCCTCGCCGATGCCGGGCTCGAATCATGCTCCGACTACGGGTCCCCCCGCCACAACAACAAGCACGTGCAGTTCTCGGCTCTCGAAGCCTACGGGGCGTCCATCCCGCTGCACACGGCCCTCGATCCTCGCGGAGACGTCCTGCTCGCCTTCTCCATGAACGGCGCCCCGCTGACGCCCGACCATGGGTTCCCCCTCCGCGCTCTCGTGCCCGGAACCGTCGCCGCCCGCTCCGTCAAGTGGCTGGCCAGGATCTCGGTGTCTGACGAGGAGAGCACCACGCAGTGGCAGCGTCGCGACTACAAATGCTTCGGCCCCAACGTGCGCACGCCCGACTGGGACTCGGCCCCGGCCATGCAGGAGATGCCGGTGAACAGCGCCATCACGGCACTGCGCCTGTCGCCCGACGACGGGCAGGCCGCCCAGGAGGGCAAGAAGGTGCGGGCAATCGTCAGAGGATATGCCTACTCCGGCGGCGGGCGCGAGGTGGTTCGTGTCGACGTGAGCTCCGACGACGGTCGAAACTGGAACCAGGCCCGGCTTCTTGACCGCGACGAGCAGCCAAGACACGGCAGCAAGGCGTGGGCATGGAAGCGCTGGGACTTTGGGACAGACGTGAGCTTCGACGAGACCAAATTCGAGGGCACGCCGCGGTGTGCCATCTTTGTCGCCAAGGCGACGGACGAGGCCTACAACACGCAGCCGCGCGACCACAAAGACGTGTACAACCAGAGAGGAAACCTGGCAACGGGCTGGAACATGTACATTGGCTGCCTCGACCAGAATGGCAATGTCGAGAGGATGAAGGGATTCAAAAGGCTCAAGGATGAGCGCACCGGCAAGGACAAACTTGTGCTTATCAAGGAGAAGGATGAGGACAAACTTGTCCTCGTCAAGGAGAAGGATAAGGACAAACTTGCCCTCATCAAGAACGAGAAAAAGCGTTGATCAAATCCCGGCCCGTATACGCGCATATGCGATCTCGGCTGCATCGGAGGCGTTCCTTGAATTCGACGAGATGATGAAACGAGATACGATACCCTCGGGAGTTTTGATAACCAACGAGAACTTATATTATATCCGTCGCGCTACCAAATGGAGGTGGGTTGCGTTGATCTGCGAAAACGGTTCCAAGGCATCGTACAACTTCTCCTGGGACAACATTGTGCCCTCTATCTAAAACAAATGACAAAACCAAGAGAGTGCTATCGTCGGCCAAGTGAAGCTCACGCCAATCGATACTCTTACAAACGAGCGCCATCCAAGCCCGAAATCACTTTTGCGCACTCTCGCCAACGGCGCGACCAGACCTCACGCGCTTAGCCAGTGTCCTCAGAGGCGCGCCGTCGCCGGAGCAGTGTCTTCTAAAGGGTCCGTTCTGGTCTTGGCAGAGACCTTACGTTGTTTCGGCACTGCTATCGTGGTCTGATCCTGTCCAGCGACCTCGGGCATCGCGGCTGGCGTCTTGGGCGGCGCAGTGCGTGCCCTCTTGATCACACCGGCATCCGTCTCGGCGGCCTCGCCAGACTCTGACCGTGACTTGTCGTCGTCGCCTTTCCTGCGGGGCCGGTACAGCTCATCTACCACGTGGCGCTTGCGCTTGTTGCTGGGAGGGGAGGCGACTTGGTTGCGCAGACGTCGTCTCCCGAGCTCCGAGTCGGTGGATTCTTCGGCGTCTTTATCCTGGCGGTACGTCGGGTCTTGGGTGCCTCGGGCGGGCTTTTTCGTGCTGGCGGCTTTCTTTTTGGCGCTGCCGGTACCGCCGGCCCCGGTTGCGCCTCCGCCCTTGTTGTTGTGCTCGCCGCCATTTCCAACAAGATGGAGGGCATTCTCCACGCCCTTGTACGGCGGCCACGGCAGGTTATGGAACTTGGCGTTGGCCTCGTTGTTGGGATCGTCCTGCCACCGCGACAAGTTGTGCTTGGCCTGCGTGTACGGGTAAAACGTCTGCACGTAGGCAGGATATTCGGCCGCCAGCGCTTAAGCGAGGTAACGGTGAGCCCGTGCTTCTTGTATGTCTCTGTTATCTGCGCGGCCGTCACGAAGCCAGAGCGGTTGGGCAGGGGCATGGCATTGCAGCTGCCTGGGCCCCAGCGCGTCTTGCACGAGTGGCTGCCGTCTGAGTGGGCCTGCATGACGAGAAATTGGTCAGTTCTTTTCTTTGAGGGAGCGAGGGATGCCTACGTGAATCTCGTCTTGTACGGATCTGGTGTTGCCGCGGTCTGGGCTGCTGTCGATTCCCTTGGGCACCTTGCGCAGACAACGTGTGCAGTACATGTCGTGTGCCGGGAACCAACCGGCTGGCACTGGGCCAAGCACCTCGTCCCAATGTGGTGATGGCTCGCGCCGCTCGAACCGGTTCAGTCTGTCGTCGTGGCTGGGCTGGTTTGCGCGCCCACGAGAGGGCGCTGCCTTTTCAGGAGTCGCGGCCGTGTCAGCAGTCGCTGCCTTGTTCTCCTCCTCCCCCCCAGCGTGTGCGTTATCGTTGGTCTTGCTCATCTCGGAGCAGCGCTCATAGACGTCGCTAAAACGCCGCGAGGACTCGACAAGCACGGCGCCGTTGGCAGGCGCATCATCAGAGGCGTCGAGGTAGGCTCGATGGTGTGTGCGAATGTGCCGGCCGATCTTGGTGTCGTCAGAGTCGAGGGGCTTGAAAGAGCGGTCGCCGCACTCGTCGAGCCACGGGCACTGGTCCGCTCCGTTGGCCTTGGCATTGGCCTTGCCCTTGTTGGATTTCCCGGGTGACTTGATGGCAGCGGACGTTGACGCCATGGCTTTGGAAGTGGAGGCACTCTCAGCACCTCCTTCTCTTGCGGCCTCGGGCGGTGGCGAGCCAGCCTGGCCTCCAGCTCTCGTCCTGGCCAGGCTGATCAGCTCCGCCTGGTGCTGGTCAGCAATGTGCTGCCTCAGCAGGGCAGGCTCGTCGAATCTGCAGTCAAACATGCACCCTTCAAACGGGCACTCAACGGCCCGCTCAATGGCGACGTTGCGTAGGCCGAACACGGCCGTCTGCAGTCGCATCTGCTCGGTGGGAGTCAGCACACCCTTGGTCACGATCGGCATGTTGGGCCCGGCGCCCAAGAGCGACTCGATGGGCGGTGCGTCGACGGGCATGGACGGCGGGACCCCGGCTGCTGGGTCGTAGGCATCAAAGATGCTCGGCTGTGTGATGTAGGCTGACGACGCACCGCTCCCCTCTCGGCCCAGGCGGTCCATGAGGCAGCGCCAGCGGTGGACGACGCCGTAGCGCGGGCCCCACAGGTTACGGTGCAGCTGGACGACCCAGTGGGCGTCGAGACTGTCAATGTCGATTTCCAGAGTCTCGCTGATTATGTGGCGCTGGATGAGGTGCCACTCGTTGGGCGTGGTGTCGGGAGCGACGACAAAGCCCCGGGACAAGTCGGCGCCGCCGCCGCCTCGGACGGGGCTGTCGGTCTGGCGGATCCTGATGCACATGGTCTCGGGGTTCCGCATCTCGTGGCTGGGTGGTGTCGGTCGCGCGTCACGCATCGATGCGACCAGTCGTCGGAACTCGTCGAGCGTCTGGTCCAGCCGGAAGGGGACGGTCAAGGTCCTGTCCCACGCAGCCGTGGCGCGCATGGCCCTCCAGATGGGCTGCACCACGACGTGGGGCGTCATGTGCGACAAGACGTTGAGCAGCACCAGGTTGAGGGCGTCGACATGGACGCGCTCCATCTCGGCGCCGGGCACGGGCTGGTTCAGGGGGAACTGCAACGCCCTGTTTTTTGGTAGGCTTCCGAGGTCGACGTTGTGGAAATCAGCCGCCATGTAGATGCGCACCAGCCTGCACTCTCGCATGCGCTCCTCGCCGACGGCGGCCGCCACGAGCTGCTGCAGCACTCGCTGAGCGTCGGGCAGGAGCGTGCCGGCGAGGAGCGTGCCGGCGAACCGGGGGACGTGCTTGGTCCCGATGTATTTGTGCTTCTGCAGGCGCTCGACGAGGGCCGGGTCGAGCCCGTCAGCGTCGACGTGGACGAAGTGGAACATGCTCTTGATTGTCTGGCTCGAGGTGGCGCCGAGTCCCGGCACGGTGAGGGCGAGGTTGAACTCGGGGATGGGGGTGCTGGTGGGCCTGATGTCCCAAAAGACAATATTTTTCTCCTCCTCCTCCTCCTCCCGGCGCGGATCCATGAGCGTGAGCGTCTTGGTGTCGACGCTGGACAGGCCATAGATGGGGACGGGCACGAGAGGCGGGCCCAGCTCCCGTCGGCAGCGTTGGGTCTCGTCAGGGCGCCGCTGCGGGTGCAGCTCGTAGATTTCGTTGGGATAGGCGTGGAGCGGGTCCCAGGCGGGGATGAGGGTGCGGACGGCCTCGCGGAGGAAGGCGTCGTAGTGGTTGGACGCCCAGTCTGCTGCCTGGAACAAGTCGCGCGCGCTGGGGCGGGGGAACCAAAGATAGGCGCGGTCCTCGACGTCGCGGCCCTCGTCCAGGAACACGCGGCGAGTGAGCACGGCGACGTGGCGGTGCTCGGCGGCATGGTCGAGCACCGGCTGGACGGCTGTCGGGTTGGCCTCGGCCATGAGCCGGACGAACCACATGCAGCACGCCCCTTTTTCGCGGAGCCGGTCGCGGTGGTGGCGGCTGGCCAGGTGACCGGAGAGGTGGTCCCACGCGGGGCCGTCGCGGCGCCGCGGCAGGCAATCGTCGACGGTGGCGGCGGGGGTCTCGTAGACGGCTTCGTCTGTGTTGTTGGGCACCTGGTCAAACTGCACGAGCGTGTACTTGACGCGCAAATCGTGCTGGGCGCCCAGCAGACGCTGCACGGCTTGGACGAATGTGGCTCGTTTGTCTGGGCAGAATGCGATGCGGCCCTGGTGGCCGTACAGATAGAGGATACTGTCGTCGGCGTCGAGGCCGTTCTCAATATCCTCCTCCTCGTCGTCGTCGTCTCGTTCGGGGCTGCCATCGACATCTCCGCCGCGAAGACGGACCTGGTCTCGGCGCAAGGGAACAGGAGGAGGGACGACGACTCTTGGCACGAGGTCGAGCCGAGTCGCTATCAGACCACACACACATTCCGAGTCAGCGAGCACCGAGTTGATGTCCAGGTGGAAGATGAAGCTATATCTTGATGACAATCGCTGCTCCCGTCGACTTACAACGTCCCACGTCGCGTCCAAAGTTGCGCTGATCCCACGCCGTCAGAAAGCGCAGGTCACCGGCGCGGTCCTCCTCCTCCGACTTGGACGCGAGCGGCACGTCCAAGAGGTTGTGGACAGGCTCGATGGGGAGGCCAAAGTAGAGAAAGGCCAGCTTGGTGGCCACGTCTGGCTTTTCGCCGCGGAAACGGCCCGCGAGCAGGGCGTGGAACCGCTCCGTGGCGTCACGTTGCAACTCGGCCATGTGCGGGCTGCTGGTGGCGGGCACAAGCAGCTTCTTGTCGTGCGGCGAGAAGTGCAGGTCGAGGATCTGGTCGAGCGACATGTTGTGCTGGCGGAGCATGAGCTCCAGGCGCTGGCGCGCGCGCCGGTAATGCTGGTCGGTTGGGCGGATGGCGGGCTGCCACCGCTCCTCGATGGGGGGGCCTTCGTGGGCGTCGTCATGGCCGACGGCGGCGTGCGCGTCCTTGTCCTGGTGGCGGTCCTCGGCGGGCGCGGCGAACGAGACGTGTTTTCCGGGCGGCGCTGGCGTGTTGGCCTTGGCCTTGTCCTTGTCCTTGTCTTTTGCGGGACTGGATAGCCTCCACAGGAAGGACATGGCGGGGCTGGACTCTGGGGGGGCTGGTTGGGGTGTTGGCAAGCAGGCTCTGACGCGTGAGGAGAGAAGGAAGAATAGGCGAGGAAGCCTGGCCAAGGGAGCGAATATGTCGTCGGGCTGGGGCGACGTTCAAAGCCCGTTTGATTGCGAGGTGGCATTTTTCAGCGCGTCGAAACATGTAAACAAACGCAAACGCAGTGGCATTATTTGTGCCGAGCATTCCACAAGTGGCATGGGACGTTGGGATGAGGTCGAGTTGATTGCTATCAATTATCAATATATCAGATATCCCAAAATAATGGAGCTTCACTCACCTTTTCACCTCTCAACTCTCACCTTATTTCTCACCTCACCTCACCTCACCTCACCTCACCTCATCTCACCTCACCTCACCTCACCTCATCTCACCTCACCTCACCTCACCTTAAACCCCCACCTCACCTCGACTATTTTCAGCCTCATCTCGAGCATCCGACCACAATGCCGGCCCTGACGCGAGTTTGCCGTGGGGTCGTGGCCGCGCCGACCCTGTCAGAAGCAGCCTGCCTCGTCCCGCTCCTGCGACCGTTTGCGTCACGCCAGGGACGTTGCCCAAGAAGAGCATCTACAGTTGCAACACCGCACCCGCACCCGAGGCTTCACTACTTTACGCCAGCCCGCCTTGTGCAAACGACAACAGCATCCACCAGCCATGAGCAAATCCTCCTCCCTCCCCACCGCCGCCGCCGCCGCCGCCAGCAGCAGCAGCATCAACATCAGCAGCTGGACCTGCCCACCAACGCCTCCACAGCCCTCGCAGACGTCGCGGCTCGCAGCTCGTCCTCGACACGGCGCCACCTGTCGTCGTTCCTCTCGCTCACCAAGCCGCGCCTCACGATCCTTGTCGTCCTCAGCGCCATGGCGCCCTATGCGCTCTACCCCACGCCGTCGTTCATGGTGGCGGCCGCGTCGGCCGGCGCCGCGCCGTCGCTCTCCCCGCAGACACTGCTGTTCCTGACGGTCGGCACGGCGCTCTGCTCGTCGTCGGCAAACGCGCTCAACATGCTGCACGAGCCCGCCACCGACGCTCTCATGTCGCGCACGCGCAACCGCCCGCTGGTGCGCGGGCTCATCTCGCGCCGCGCCGCCTACGCCTTCGCCCTCGCGGCCGGCGTCGCCGGCGCCGCCGCCCTGCACTACGGCGTCAACCCGACCGTGGCCTTCCTGGGCACCTTCAACATTGCGCTGTACGCCGAGGCGTACACGCGCCTCAAGCGCCTGACGCCGTGGAACACGTGGGTCGGCGCCGTCGTGGGCGCCGTCCCGCCGCTGATGGGCTGGGCGGCGGCGGCCGGCCAGACGGCGACGCGCGACGGGTCGTGGCGCGAGCTGCTCTTTGCGGCCGACGGCGGCTCCGCGGGCGGCTGGCTGCTCGCGGCGCTGCTGTTTGCGTGGCAGTTCCCGCACTTTATGGCGCTGAGCTGGGGCGTCCGCGCCGAGTACCGCGCCGCGGGCCTGCGCATGCTGGCGTGGACCGACCCCGCGCGCAACGCCCGCGTGGCCCTGCGCTACAGCCTCGCCTTTGTGCCCATCTGCGCCGCGCTGTGTGCCGCCGGCGTCACCGAGTGGACCTTTGCCGCCACGAGCCTGCCCGTCAACGCCTGGCTCGGCTGCAAGGCCGTCGGCTTCTGGCGCGCGCAGGGCGCCGCCGGCAGCGCGAGGGGGCTCTTTTGGGCCAGCGTGTGGCACCTGCCGGCCGTCATGGTGCTGGCGCTGCTCCAGAAGAAGGGCCTGTGGCAGAGAGTCTGGGCTGCCGCTTTTGGCGACCGAGATGACGACGAGTGGGAGGATGTCTGACGATGGCGAGTTCAGTCTTGTACATGGACACGCACATATAATACGACACTGCAATATGGAGCTATTACGGATAGGCGTGGAAGTTTGTATGTCGTGATCAACTGGTGCTGTCACTTGGCAGCTACGTTTATAGTGCAGTGGTCAATTGATAATGGCTAACATGGATAGATCAGTGGATGGATGGATGGGTGGGTGGTGGATGGATGGATAGATCAACGGATGGATGGATAGATCAACGGATGGATGGATAGATCAACGGATGGATGGATGGTGGATGGATAAATGCCAATGCATTATTATGGTAATAAAAAGATCTAATCCACTACGCCCATAATCGCCAAAACGCCTCGCCATCCCGTGTGTCTCCTGACACGTTTGTGTGAGTTGTAGACATTTCTCGTCGTGAGACCAAGTCCAGTGTATGCCCATGCCCGTTCCTGCTATCCAAGCGTCGACATGATGCTCAGTCCTAACCGGTCATGCTCCAATCCTCGCCAATGCTCTATCCAGCCGTGAGTGCCTTGTGTCCAACCGGCGAGCGGCCCAATGCTTCTTTGTTTACAAAGAAAAGATAAAAAGAAAGGACATGGGTGAGGAAGGAAAGCCGATAACCGCCCAAGCGCCGTCCAATGCATGAGAGAGATGAGACTGAAAATGCTGATGACAAATGATCATGATGATGCTGATGCTGATGCTGATGATGACGATGGAAAGAAACGTGGCTCATGCAGATTTGCCCTCGCTCATATGCTGCCGATTCTATGCCTTTCCCCCCCCTTTTTTTTGTCTGTCGCGAACCCGAGATGCAAAAAAAATTAAGAAAAAAGGAAAAAGAAAAGGACAAGATGAACAAACGGCCAACAAAGGAGATGGGGCAAGAAGCAAGCAGGCAGAATCCCCCCACCCATGCTTCGTTCTTGTTTGGCTTGTGTGGTCTCTCTTTACATGGCGCCGGAGCCGCCGACGATGGGCCTGTTGATGATGGCGTCAACCATGTCGACAGAAGGCAGGCGCTGCTGGTCGTGCGAGTAAGGCGAGTTGTCCTGGGACGCCGAGTTGGAGCGCGAGTGGCCCAGGGAGTAGCCGGTGGCGGTGGTGCCGGTCGAGGAGATGCTGGAGTTGTAGCTGTGGCCGTGGTGGCCGTAGTATGGGGGCAGCTGGAGGTGCGACGAGTATGCCGATGCCGAGGGGCCGGGGGCGCTGACCTCGCCGTGGTTGCTGTGGGCAGACCCCATGTCGGGGCTGTTGTAGTCGTGGTCCAGGTCCTCGACCGGCAGGCCATCCATCTCCAGGCCGTCGTTGTCGAGGCTGGGCGGGAGAGGCTGGCCGGACTCGAGGCGCTCGCGGCGGGTTGCTGCGCGGGCGTGGCTCTGGATGTTCTTGAGGCCGTTGGAGAGGATCTGGCTTGGGTGTTAGAAGAAGAAGAAGAAGAAGAAGAAGAACAAACATACCCTGTTCTCGATGACGTTCCACTTCTCGCCGAGGAGCGAGGCAAGCGGCTGCCAGATCTCCTTGCGCATGGCCATGTACTCCTTGCACATTTCCTCGAGCTTGCGGTTGTCAAAGTCGTCGAGGCCCTGGCGGTCCATGATGCGCTCGTGGCGCTTGCGGCAGGCGTTGGGGGTCTTTCTGGCAAAGTACTTGGCTTGGATCTGGTTCCAGTTGAGGCCCCTGGCGCGGGCGTCGCGGAGGATCCTGTCCTCCTCCTGGGTCCAGGCCCCGGAGCTGGGGCGGTGGTGGGGGAGGCTGGGGTGGTGCGGGTGGATGACGGCCGGAGCCGAGGTCTCGTAGACCGAGTAGTCGCCATGGTGGCCCGAAGACGGGTCCGACTCGAGCGAGGGCGGCGCCGGGGCCATGTCAGCGTAGTACGAGCTGGGAGGTATGCCGAGACGCGGGTTGTACATGGAGGCCGAGGGGCCCATGGCGACAGGCATGTCGGTCCTGTAGCCGTGCTGGTCCCAGCTGGGAGTGCGCATGTGCTTGGACATGGTGATGGACATGATGTGGACGGGAAGGAAGAAGAAGAAGAAGAGCAAGAGCAAGGGCCGGCGGCCTGAGGACGACGCCTGTCGACCGGGTCGGTAATGTGGGTGATGAACTGGCGGTCGCTGACAGAGGCGCGGTCGAGTTTATATGGCGCCTGTAAAGTATGTGTGTGTGTGTGTGTGTGTGTGTGTGTGTGTATGTGTATGTGTGAGTATATGTGTATGTAAAGTAGAGTAAAGTAAATGCTAAGCAGAACTAAAAGCCGGGTCGCGGGCCGGTCTGGAGAGTAAATAGCAAATCAAGGAATAATGGTATGAAAGAAGCAAAGCCGGGTCCTGGGACTGGGACACTGAGGAGGTGTTTGTTGGGAATGGTTGAAGAGGATGGTCGAGAATGATGAGGGAAGTTGTGGACAGAAGTGAGGAGGCCGGACGGTCAAATATAACCCGGGCAAGAGACGGTGAATGCACAGAGACGCTTCTCAGGAAATCGAGAATTGGGGGGGGGTGTTGAGCGAGGGGGGAGTGGAGGGTGAAGGGGTGTGTGTGTGTGTGCAGGGTGAGGAGACCTTTGCAAGGTTTCTATCCTTTGACAGTTATCTAGATAGATTTCGTAGTCCCTTGTCGCCCTGCTCTGTGCGTCGTGTGGAGGTGTATGTGTGAAAACGTGAGTGAGTGTGTGTGTGTTATGTGTGTTCTTCCCCACAATTTGCTTCCCTGTCAAGTCTAGGCGGGAAGAATAGGTGAAAGGAAGCACAGACAGGGGAGGAAGAAAAAAGCCACCCAGCAGATCGAGAAACGCCCCTCCCAGGCGCGTGTACGTATAGAGACGTACCAAAAGCCGACTCCTCAGGGGGATTATACTTGGCTGCCTGGGTATGTGGCCATGGCTCCAGCGGGAGAGTGACGGCTACGATAACCTGGGGGGGGGAGGGAAGTTGCTTGAAACATAACGGGCGAGTACAAAGTTAGTGAGTTGGTAAGGGTAGGAAGACGGCCGCGAAGACTTGGCCCAGCAAGCAGGCATGGGTAAAAAGCGTGGTCAAGACGCTTAACGTTGGACGTTGGGTGCAAGGACGTCGTTATACGAGGGGGGTGTGTGGATCCAAGGCGGAACCCCTTCCGGCGGCTAAGTGCTGAGAAGATCATAAAAGGTAATTACATAATACAACAATACATGTTGGCAAGGATTGGGGTGGACACCAGAACAGGCCGCGGTTGGGTATGAGCAAGCGCCAGGTTTTCGGGTCACTTACTGATGGGCAAATGGAATAATTATATGGAATGTAATAATTATATGGAATCGTGGCATCGCGGTATGGTATGGTATAGTATGGGTATTGGGAGACCAATGTAGGGACCAGCGGCATGATGATGCAACTTGGGGTGGGTATCAAGTAAAGAGAGAGCTTCATGGTTACCACAGAAGGCGAGTCGAAGAACAAGAAAAAGGTCTCTTTGCAGATTGCCAGTTTTACCTCGGTTCAGATACTACATGTCCCCCTCACAGTACATACATGTACCGCGCGATTGCGTGCAGCCAAGGTACCATGTCGTGGAGCCAATCGTGACAGGTGCCGAGGAGGGATCGCATGCATATGCAATGCGCCCTTATAGCAACCGTCTTGCTTTACTGAGATCGATATCCCCCCACCTCCCCGCGTAATGAGACGTTGGCTGGCTGAGAGCCGTCGAGAGACCCCTGGTCTTGATATGCCGCGACGACCCTGGGTGACTGTGATATTGCAGATACAGATAGATGGCAAACAGCGATGGTAATATGCACAATGGATCTCTTCTCTTGTTGGCACCCCAATTTCCCGGTATTGCTATTATAGTAAAGTACAGCTCTACGTTTTGGGCGCCGGACAAGGAACAACGCCTGCCCCCATATTATTCTACGTGGTTCTGCTGGCGCTGGAGTGGATTCGATTCGAGATGAGATCGATCGACGTCAGGGTGTGGAGCCACGAGGCTTTGTGTTATACAGCACGCGACATTCTGTGTTGGTACTGCCGAGCGTTAGCTGGCGCCAGCTATAGATAACCTTTTAGAGGATCTGGGGATTCGTAACGGTTAGCACAAGATTAGTCGCGTCGAGTTTCAACTTTGTCCTCGTGCTTGGCCCCACGCAGGTTAAGCGCTTGGCACGAGGTTTCGACGTGCATTATGTAAGCTACCGTTTCGCGGTAATTTGGTTTCGCGGCAATTTGGTTTCGCGGCAAATTTAGATCGGGAAAATACCGGCCATGAAGTCATCGCATCGGCTTGCTATTTCAGTCAGCAGGAGCGAGTCTCAGCCCACCGCAGCTGCCTCTGGTGGCGTGGCAGGTTTTGATCAAGAGTTTTTCACACAAGAGCTTCAAACACATGCTCTTCAACATGCTCTTCACATGCTCTTCAACATGCTCTTCACATGCTCTTCAACACATGCTCTTGACACTCGTGGCCAAGCTCTCTCTCTCTCTCCCCTCCCTCTCTCTTGGGCCTGTTGCGCAGGCCTGGAGATCTCGTCTCGCTGCAAGATGCATCTCGCATTTCGAGATGGGGGCTTACCCGAATCACACTGCCTCGGGACCCAACATCCCGTCAGTCTTTTTGAAGGGCCCACAAGTCGGTACCTGGCGGTACCATGGGGAATGGGAATCAATGGGCGATCCTATGATGCTGCGCCCTTCCAACCAACCCTTGGTACGGTAGATGCCATCTCGCCAACCGCGCCACAGGCCAACAGAGGCCTTTTACCCTGGTCTCGAATCCGGATCCGCTCTCGGGGCTTTTTTTTTTTTGCTGCTGCTGCTGCTTTTAGTTTCGTGATCTCACCCAGATTCCTTATCCCTTCGCAGTCAGATCTCTCGACCTCTCTTAGAAGAGCCAAACCAGCCAACTCACTTTTAGTTACCGTGGAGGCTGATCGATTTCATCACGTGGTGCCTGTCAATATCTCTCCCCAGCTGATCGCCGTGCTGCGTGCGTGCTCTCAACCGCAACCTGCCTTGTCGGGAGCAGCAGGGGAAGAGTGGCCGGCGTCCGGCCGGGCCACCAGGAGGAGCACAGATCCGACCGCAGCTGGGCCTGGGGGGTAGAGAGTTGATACAAAACCCCCCACACACTTGTCGTTAGTGTGCACTTTGGGGGGGGCCGATATTTCGGCCGGCCCACATTGTTCGGTTTGTTTCTTTTTTGCATTCTTACTCATGTCGGCCTCTGGGACGGTCGGCCTTTGTTCCCGGCTTTGTTGGGGCACAGCCGCATCCAAGGCCAGATTCCTTGCTTGCCGCCTTGTCAGAAACAGAATCCAAGACCCATTCGCCCGTCTTTGGATGTTTCTACTGGCTGAGCGCCCCAGGTCAGTACTGAGGCTGTCAACAAGCCGAGCCTCTGCGAGAGGTTTCATGTTGCGCCCACCAATAGGTGTCTGTTCCCTCGGCCTCGATGGCCTCGTTTTGTCCTTGTTTCATGTTTCGAAACGTCTGATGGGCCGGTTCTTTTCTCTGCAGAGTGAGTTTTTTCTTTTTTTGGTCTCCATGTCTGGTCGTTACTCACTTGTTTTGTTGTCAGCCCAAGCAATCGACTTTCTCTTCAATGCTTGCCTTTGTGCTGGCCGTCTCGGCGACCGGCATGGAGACGAAAAAAACTCGAACCAACACCACAACCACCCGGCCTACTGTTGCAAAGCCCAGCAAGAGGGTGGCACTGGCTGCCACTTGTCCTGTATGTTGTACGCACAAGTAGCGGTGGCGAAGGCAGTGGGGCCTCAGGACGTGAGGGGAAGAACATGTCGATGGAGGATGATCAGCTCATGGGGGTCCGCCCTCGAGTTGTCCCCGCTCTGGTGACGCACCGAGATTGGAAAGAAGGAGAGAGGCATGGCGGTCTGTCAGCTCCAAGTCGAGGCGATGGTTCCGCCTGTCCGAGATGTGGCAGCGTGGTCTTGGGGGCCGCAGTCTTTGCTGTGCTGTGGGTGCTGTCAAGGTGGGTGGGTGCATGACATGTTGTGTTGGTTTGACGTATGGGTGGGTGTGGGTGGTGGGAGGCCTCCTCTCGTCCATGGCGATGACGGTGGCATCACCGTGCTGAGTGATGCTGAGAGTCGAGTCTTTGGAACTCTACCCAAGTGAGATATTGGTCTCACTTTATAATTTTCGGCCTGCACTGCAATCCAGTGCATGGCAGCCAGTTCCACGAACCACACGACCGCCGCATTTCTCAACCCGGGCCGCGCCCGACCGTACACTCTCTCGGGCATGCGTACGGGGGGGACAAGACGTCCAAGTTCGTGGGCCGCACCAAGTCTGAAGCCCGTCGGCCACCGGCCCTGTGAGAGAGCAAGTGTCGTGCCATCCCCCCCTGTTGGAGTTTGCAGCCCCGGTCCTTATTTGCTGCCACGTCCAGCCAGCTGGCCCATGCTTCCATTTCGTCAGCTCTGAGAGTGGGGGGACCCGGTCGGTCGGCCGGCCGGCCGGCCGGGCTGTGCATCGCAGAGGGGGCTGTGGTTGGTTGGGGTAAGGGAGGGCAGGGATGGACGTCGAATACGGTCTCGCCCGGTTCGCTGCCAACACCGCCCCTCGCGGAAGCACACCGGCTGGCTTCGGGTCTCCATCTTTTGTATGACTGTCCCCACTCTTCTCTTGGTTATTCTCTGGCCTCACTCACAACATACGCTACGTATTGGGGCAGAATTTGATACGACCTTGGATGCGGACTATCAGGGCGTGCTAATGACTCGAAACCCCAGCTCAGCACATGATTGGGTACTGACTGATCGAGATAGACCACATGGCAAGGCGGGCGAGTGAGGGAGGAGGGAGAAACCTGGCTTGCCACTCACTCGTTTCTCTTCTCACCTCGAACCCACCCATCGGGAAATCTCGGCGGGCGTTGTGGCGGTCAAGGGGGGGCTTTGCCAGCCATAGTGTGCCAGTCATGGGCGTTGTGACGTGAGCTGTTGCGGGGGTGAGATGGGACAAGTCGGGACGCTAGGGATCATTGCGGAATTGCCAGTTATTATCAAGATTACGCCCATGATTGGCTGACGAGGGTTTTAGGAGATGCGGCATTCAGTATTACGAGGCCTGACCAACGTCCTTGTCGTTCCCTCGCACCACCGCCATCAGCGGGGGAGGGAGGGAGCCAACGGATGAGCAAGCAGCCAGGTAAAAGCAACCGGATATAAGCACCAGATATACGCACCAGATAACAGAGTCAGCAGGCGCAGAGGTGTGCAGGCAGTCAAACGAACGGTAAAAAAAAAGAAAAAAAAATTTACTCCTCACGACACATGCTTCATGAATACAGTCAGCAAGACGAGACGAGACGCCATCTCGTTGAGCCGCAACGAATACGGCAGACTGGCCAGTCCACGCGCACCAGAAACGCACGCCCAACTTTCTGGAAAACGGCGCTATGCAACCGTGACTAGCGGCAGACCCGCCGCCGGAAGACAAGGCCGGCCAGGTAGTCACCCAGGGCCCGTGAGGCAATGCAGCGCGACAGAGACCACAGCAGCGCCGCGACCAGGGCCATGTTCCCGTCGCGATGGTTCGTGTCCTGCCGACCGACCGACCGTTGACCGTCGACCGTCGACCGCCGCCCGGGACCCGTAGCTTGCTGGCCTGCAGCCCAGCAGCCATGTAGTCGTGTAGTTGTGCAGCCGCTCGTGGCAGCATTGCCCTGGCACGTCGTAGTAGTGGTGTACTGCACAGTAGTCTGGAAAGGCTGCGTGGGCCACGTGATATTTCGAGCATGTCGACATTTCGAGTTGATATATGATGCGCTGGCGCCTAGCCTACGTTTGGACATTGTGCGCGTTGGTGTACTGTTGAGATGTGTTGGTGTTTGCCATAAGAAGCAGAAAGTCGCAGCACTTGTCGGCTACGCCTGATATCGAATCTGACAGGCTGACTTTGGGGTTACTGTGCTCAGAAGATAGTAGGTATCGTGTCTTTGAGTGATCTATTTTCTAGGTTCTATTAGGTCTCGGTCGGATATATTCGGCACATTAATATTCACAAAAAATCAATACAGGACGATATCCCAGGATGCAGTATAGGTACCAATGTTGTGATTTATAGTAGGTTGAGTTTATAATGGCTGCTGGGCTTCCAGGACAGAGGGTATCACGTCTTGCTTTGTTATATGTTGTGGCCTGGGTGGTGAACAGATATTTTAACGGTAATAATAACAGTTATAGTAATAATTTATAGCCGCACTGGGCAGTTTACAAGGACCTCGTTGGCCCTGGACATTGCCTTGAAGGTGTCTTGTAGTGATTTATAGGTGAACCATCTAGTAATAGGGTTGACTTTTTATGGCGGTTATTGTCTTAAAAGACAGTGGTTATCGCGTCTTTTTATTTTTTGGTATTGGGTCTTAATGGATATATCCGAATGAGGCCACTGGATAACACAGCAAGAGCAACTCCCGCTTTCTTGATTCAAGCAAAGACAAGAGATGTGGGTTGCTCGATGACAGCCATCTCCATTGGCCTTGGTATTCTGGACTACATCCTGAGCGTTGACTCGTCGGACCACGTCACTTGACATGAGCTGGCAAACCTGGCTATAGCCCTCGCATATTAAAACAACCCTCGAGAACATATCCTTGGGCCAGACCAAATGATACCTTCAACCCGCACCAGCCAAGCCCGTTGAAGATGAAGCGTCTCACTACGAACGTGATCATATTCAGTAAGCATCAATTCAGAAGCTGGCTTCAGAGGCCTCCGTGGTGACGGATCCTCCCCTTTCCATTCCGAGCTCTGCAGTGTACCATTCGATATACTGGCTCTGCAATTTCATTTTGCTCGTCTTGTTATGCTTTGTCTCATTACGTCTTGTTCGTCTTGTTATATTTTGCCTCGCTATATTTTAGCTTTGGGCAATTGATGGGTGGGTGATGGCTCTTGATCTGGTCGATTGATGGATCCTTTGGCACCAGCCTCAGGTTACTGCATGGCTACGAAATGTACCCTTTGATATGGACTTCATATGCAAAATGTATACGCGTAGTCGGTACATAGAAATCTGTACTCTCACAGCGTTGTGGATGGCTGGAGGTTTCCTTGCAGGCCTATATTTATTCATGAATAATAAGTAATAAATGGACTGAAATACCATTTCTACAGACAGCAGCTACCCCGCGGTCCAGTCCTCAGCTCCTTCCGCATCGACTGCATCAGACTGTTAATTGATCTCTTAATTTCAATTAATCTCAACATCACACATGATATCTTCATCTTCCATCTTCATCTTCATCTTCATCTTCCATCTCACACCATGGCAGGCCTCAACGTCTCAAACATCGCCTCAGCCCTCCCCCCCCTCCCGTCCTCTCGCCACAAGCCAGTCGACGACGAGGAGCTCGGCCTCCGGGTCGACAGCACCACCGTCGCCGGCGGCGGCCACCACGCCCGCCATGGCGTCGAGAAGAAGTCGGCGCTGCGCGTCAGCCACGCTCTGCGCGCCTTCCTGGCGCGCCAAAGCGTCATCCCGGAGGCCGATGCCCGCCTCGACACGCCGGGAAACGCAACCACGGCGGGCGCTCTCGGCGCTCTCGTCGTGCAGCCGCACATACTGGTTCCCGAGGAGCTGACGGACCGCTCGCACCCGCTGCCAGAGTACTTCATCAGCTCCTCGCACAACACGTACCTGATGGCGCACCAGCTGTTTGGCACGTCGTCGGCGCAGGCGTACGAGAGAGCCCTCGGCGCAGGCGCGCGTTGCGTCGAGATCGATGCCTGGGATGACGAAGCCGACCCGGACGAGCCCAAGGTCACGCACGGCTACACGCTGGTGTCGAACATATCGTTCCGCGCCGTGTGCGAGACGGTTCGCGACGTGGTCGACAAAGAGGCCGCCGCCGCGCCGCGCCGGTCTGCTCCCGTCGTGTTGTCGCTGGAGAACCACTGCTCCGCGCGCGGGCAGTCGCGCCTGGTGCACATCATGCGGGAGGTCTGGGGGGAGAGGCTGCTGAGCGCGGCGATACGGCAAAAGGGACACCAGGAGCAGACGGGCGGCGGCGACCACGTGAGGCTGGAGGAGCTGGGGTCCAAGATTGTTGTGATTGTCGAGTACCACTTCCCCAACGAGACCCAGGACGACGACGACGACGACACGGACGAATCGAGCTCGTCGGAGGAGGAGGAGGACGAGGGCGAAAAGCAGGCGAGACTCGAATACAAGCGCAACAAAAAGGCTGCCCCCGCCACAATCATCATCCCGGAGCTCGCCGAGCTGGGAGTGTACGCGCAGTCGGTCAAGCCCGTCGACAACTCGTGGTACGACTCGGCTCGGCTCGTAAATGGCCCTCACCACCACCTCATCAACGTCTCCGAGTCCGCTCTCGCCTCGCACATGCCCGCGGCCAACGACAAGATCGGCCGCCACAACGCCCACCATCTCATGCGCGTGTACCCCAAGGGCACGCGCATCTCGTCGCGCAACCTCCACCCGGTCCCGTTTTGGGCCGTCGGCGCCCAGATCTGCGCCATAAACTGGCAGTCGTTCGATGCAAACATGCAGCTCAACGAGGCCCTCTTCTCGGGGACCGACGGCTACGTGCTCAAGCCGCCGGCCCTGCGTGCCGGCGGCAGCGGCAGCGTGGGCACGCCAGGGCGGCCGCACAAGAGACTGCGAATGCGCATAGCCGGCGCCACCGACGTCCCGCTGCCGCCGGACAGGGACCTCCACACATTCCGCCCATATGTCACGTGCGACCTTGTGCACCCGGGCTTGCCGGAGCCCGTCAAGCGCAAGACGAAGCCCTACCATCGCCACCGGCTTGGATTCCTGCTGCGCCAAGGCGACGACAACCCGCCGCCGACGGACCCGTTCTGGGACGAGACCCTGGAGTGGCGGTACCAGGAAAACGACTTGGTGTTTCTGAGGATCCTGATCAAGGACGACGTGAGCTTTGCCAGGAACCCAAAGGTCGCCGTCATGGCCGTCAGGCTTGCCTACATTGTGGGCGGGTGGAGGTTCATCGACATGCTGGATCTGCGGGGGGGCGAGACGAAATGCTCGCTGCTGGTGAGCTTTGAGTCGGAGGATGCATGAGTCTCTCAAACTACATGTATGAAATTCACACCCACTACGACTTGCTTGGATATATATATATATATCTATTAGCGCGGGACTGGTTGGATATATCCAGAATATATTACTGACGGCTACGCACGTGGAAACGGACAACGATGAAACCATGACCAACCACCCTCCTAGACCTCCCAGACGAGCCATACCTAGCCAAACTTCTTTTCAAACTTTTTGAGCATGCCAGAGACCCCCCGTTCGAGCCGTCCGGCGTTTTCCTCCAGCCGCCCCTTGCCCTCCTTCTTTCCACTTGGTGCGGCTTCCGGGGTGTACATCTGATGATGCACATCATAGCCCCCAGCTTGGGCCGGGGGCTGCTGCTGCTGGGGCAGCGGCGATGCCATGCCCGCATGCATGCTCTGCATGCTCTGCATGCCCTGAGGCGTAAAGCCGGGCGATCTGGGGTAAAACCCCGGCGTTCCCGGAGGGGGCGGCGATGCCGCGATATGCTGTTGCGGACCAGAGGGAGGTGGCGGCGGTGGCGGCGGCGGCGGCGGCGCCGCAAAGCCAGGGCTCGCCAGGTGATGCGGAAATGCCGGACTGGCCAGAGGCTGGCCCTGGTGGAGAAAGGGGGAGAACGGGGCAGGCGAGAAGGGGCCCTGGCCCTGCTCGTAGGCGGCGGCCATGACGCGCGGATCGGTGGCCGGATCCTGGGGCGGCGGGGGGGTCTTTTCGCGGTGCTGGATCGTCTCGGGCGCAGGCGGGGCGGCGGGATTGTAGGCTATCGGGGCGTAATTGGGGTTTGGCGGCACCGAGGAGGAGGCCGAGGAGGAGGAGGGAGCGGCCGCAGCGCTGGCGCTGGAGCCGGAGCGCGAGATGGCCGCCTTCTCGAGACGCTGGACAACCGTGTTCATGGCAGCAGGCGCGGCTGCTCCGTCGTGGCGCTGGGCGACGGGGTGCGCGTGGGTGTCGGGCGGCGGCGGCTCGTCCAGGACGTCGCACTGCTGCGGGGGGAGGACGCGCCTTGCCGCGCCGACAAACTGCAGAGCATCGGCGCTGGTCCAAAAGTACATGTCGACGGCGTGGAGGGGGTAGTGGTACTTGTTCTCGTTGCGCGGGTCCAAGGTCGGCAGATGCCATTCGTGCGGGTTCGTGGGCGGGGAGACGAGCGCGAGGGTCACGAGAGCGGGCTGCTTGTAGCTGAATCGGAGGCGGATGTGGTCGAGGTCTTTTGGAGCGAGCGAGTGAGCGAGTGAGCGAGTGAGTGGGTGAGGGGGAGAGAGGGTGAGGGGAGAGAGGGTGAGGGGAGAGAGGGTGAGAGTGAGTGGGTGAGAGGTGAGAGTGAGTGAGAGAGTGAGTAGGGGGGTTTTGCAGACAACGCACAGCCATCAAAGGCATCTTGATCGTCGGTGCCGGGCTGGTTTGCGATCTCGATCCTTGCGCGGCGCGACGAGGCGTTTTCGAAAAGATAGACGTACGATCCCTTGTCGAAGCGGTGGTGCTGGGGTTTCGTCGTCTCGGGGGCGTAAAAGTAGTGGACGTCGGCGAACCTGCGCCATCGTCAGTCAGCGGCAGGGCAGCAGAGGAGAGCAGAGGATTCACATACAGGGTAGCGACGTTTTCCTCGCCGGGCCTCGCAGCCATGGTGTTTGTGGTGTTTGTGGTGTTTCCTGGCAGGACAGATCAGATAAATGAGCGGATGTGATCTGATGGATGGTTGCGAGAATAAAAAATACTTCACAAATACAGGAACGCCCTCAGACCAGAGTCCTCCCGCCAAGGCGTCATCGCCCCTCCCGCTAACGCTGCCGCCCTGCATGCGTGCAAATAGGAGGACGAGGAGCGTCTGTGAACTGTGAAAGCGAAAGCTCGGCGCTGCGTCGCCATTGGCCGGCCAATTGTTGCTTTCGGGGCGGATCATCGAGTTGCTGAGAATCAGTCACGTCACGTGGTGGTGCGGTTGAGGGGAGCGGCCGATGAGTCAGCCAGCCCGATCCGGCCAAATTTCGTGCTTGGAGAAATCATGTGATCGTCTTCGAGATGGCCTCACAACGACACTTTTTCGTCCCGTTCTCCAGACCACCTGCTCGTACGTGCCGCTCTGCCGTCCACGCCCTCGCTAGTCTGACTGCTCACCCCCCCAGATCGCCCGCCATGTTCAAGGGCCTCAGCGACGCCTGCTCCCACCTCCAAAATGCGTGCCGCGCCAAGCTCGGCATGACCTCGCTCCCCAACACGCGCCACAACCTCAACCTCTGCGTCGCGCTGCACCGCCAGGGCCTCATCGCGTCCGTCACGCGCGGCGGGCCGTCGCCCCCCAACCCCGCCACCATCCTGACGGCGGCCCCCGACCCGGCCACCCACAGCAACGTGTCGACGCGCCGGCTGTGGGTCGGCCTCAAGTACCACGAGGAGCGGCCCGTGCTGAGCACGCTCAGCATGATCAGCACCAGCACGCGGCGCATCACCATGAAGCTGGGCCAGCTCGAAAAGATTGCCCGCGGGAGGCCCGTCCGCTACGTCAAAGGCGTGACCCTGGGCGAGCTGCTGTTCCTGACCACCGACTTGGGCGTGCTGGAGGTGCAAGAGGCAATAGGCCACCGGAGAGGGGGCTGCTTGCTGTACCGGGTGCAAGCGGGCAACTGAACTGGGCCGGACCCGAAAAAAGAGAAAAATAAAGATTTGAATTTATTTTTTTCCCCATTAAAGAGAGCGAGAGAGTCATGTTCAATTCAGACCCCGTCCCGCCCTCCATGCCTTGGGTGGATCTGATAATCATATCAAACTACCAACTAACTACCGGCCGCTTTGCTGTAGAGTCGTATTAAAGAAAAAAAAAAAGAGAAGAATAAAAATTTGTATTCACACGTAAAAGTACTCGGGAGGAAGGGCGGCGCTGAGAAGGGTATTATCCATAAGCCATTCGCCTTTGCCTTGATAGCGTGTATGTTCTGTCGTCTTCGGCGTCATCCTCCTCCAAGTCTCTGAATGGTTCCAGCTACAATCCAGTCGAGTCTCCAAGTAGTAAAAAAGAAAAGCAAGTTTGCTAGAGTGCGCCCGCCCGTCCCAATGAGTACATGTCGTTTCAGAGAAATGCCAAGCTTGATCTCTCTTTTTCGGTGCCTAAAACGTCTCGCCAACGGTAGCCTCTGCCACAGGCTCCGCGGTCGGGGCCTCGACCGTTTCAGCTTCGACAGGTTCCTCAACGTCGACTTCCTCGACCTTCTTCTGGGGGTGGATCTCGGCGGCCTCCTGCAGCTGGGAGGGCCTCGCGAGCTTCTCGGGGGTCTTGGACCCTGTTGTTGTTGCTGCTGTTGTTGTTGTTGTTGTTGATGATGATGATGATGGTTCCTTGTCAGGGTACTCGGCCATCTTGACCGCCCGCACCGCCTCAGCGACCTTGGCCACGTCGACGGCAACGCCCTCCTTGTCCTGTGGTAGTGACGGGGACGTCTTGGCGCTCGGAGGCGCCGACGCCTTTCCCCTCGACGCGGTGGACTTGCCGGTACTCGAGCTCCTCTTTGAGCCGGGGGTGTCCCTCGGCGGGGTGACGGGGGACTTGTCGCTGGTGCGGCCCGACGACGCCGCCGTCGGGCGAGTGATGTGGGCAAGGAAGGAGCTGTCGACGGGGTGCTCGCGCTTGGAGACGGGGTAGTCCTTGGCCTGGCGCTTGGGGGCAGGGCCGAGGGCGGGCTTGGGACGCGACATGACGGAGCTCTGGCGGCGGACGCTGGTGCCGGGCTTGGTGGCGGTGCGGCTTTCGGAGCGGCCGGTGCGCGAGCCCGAGCTCGCCGAAGCCTGCGGCTCGGCGGCGTTGGCCTTGGACGCCGACGCCTTTGTCCCCTGCATCAGCCGGGACGAGATCTGGACCGGCTTGGTGGGAGACTTGGCACGTGGCTTGGCGGAGCCGGTTGGGGACGTGTTGGAGGAGCGGACGGCGGCACGGGCCTTGGACGGGGTGCTCGCAGACCTTGCGGAGGTGGAGGTGGTGGAGGCAGTAGTAGTGGTGGCGGTGGGCTTCTTTTCCTCCTCCTTGTCGGCCTCTTCCATCGCGGCGTCCGCCTTGGCCTTGTCGGTCTTGATCTTCGTGTCCTTGGACAGTGTGCGCGGGGTGCTGGGCTTGACGGGCTGTTTTGTGGCCGAGACGGGGGTCTTGTGGGTGGGAGAGCGGGATGCGGTGCGGGAGCTCGAGGCGGACGACGGGGGTATGCCGAGCTTGGGAACCACCGGCTTGGTGGCGGGCTTGGGGAGGGGCTTGGTGAAGCCGGCCCTGGCCTCTTTTTTGGGCTCCTTGTCCTTGGAAGCAACAGCCTTGGCGGGCTTTGTGGGCGACGGCTCCCTCTTGGGCTCCTTTGGCTTGGGCTTTTGAAGCTCGGCGGCAGGAGCCTCGACCTCTGCTTTGGGCTTGTCCTCGGCCTCTTCTTTGGGTTTGTTCTCGACCAGCTTCTCGGGGATCTCGACAGGCTTCTCGGCAGGGGCAGGCT
>JAOYNU010069973.1:0-25216 GCA_026745395.1 Tympanopsis confertula | reverse complement strand
TCTCAGCAAGCTTCTCGACAGGCTTCTCAGCAAGCTTCTCGACAGGCTTCTCAGCAAGCTTCTCGACAGGCTTCTCAGCAAGCTTCTCGACAGGCTTCTCAACAGGCTTCTCAACAGGCTTCTCGGCAGGCTTCTCTGCAGTCTTCTCCTCGGCCTTTTCCTGTTCCACCTTGCTCTCCTCCTCTTGGGTGTTCTTGTTCTCGACAGGCTTCGCGTCGTCCCTGGCAGGCGATGGAGGCACCGACTCCTTTCCCTTTGACGCAGCAGATGCGGCCGAGTCCCTGGACGCCGTCGACGTACCGGTCGCCGTGCGCCACAAGGGCCTGAGGCTGGCGTCGGTGGGAGAGGCCAGCGACCTGTCGATCAGGGCGGAATCGCCGCCGGCCGCGGACGCGGTGGCCTCGCCGCTGGGCGTGCGACTGGACGCGTCCGAGTCATGGCTGTTGTCCCTCTTGAGGCCGATGCGGCCCTCCTTCTCGACGGCGATGAAGCTAGTGCGCACTTTGGTGAGAGGACGAGGAGCGTCTATGTAAGCAAACGTCAGTGACGCAGGGAAGACAGAAGAGGAGGAGGATGATAATAACGAGAAGGAGGAGGACGAGAAGGAGGGCTGCTTTCTTTACCTGACGGCGTGGTTGGCTCTCGCCCCCGCTCTGGAGGACTGGCTTCTTTGTTGGCCTCGAACATGGCCCGTAGGTTCTTGACGCCGCTCATGCTGGGCGACGGGCTGATCAATCAATCAGAGAGTCGGTCTCGTATTATTTTTGCTTTTCTCTTTCTTTTTTTTTTGGTAATTTTTTGTTTCTGCAAATATACTCTCGCTTTGAGCCCCTTTTTCGTGACTTGCCCCGCTTTCTTTGTTGTTGTTGTCGCGTCGCAAGGGTTTGGCTGGGAGGTTGGGCAAACGCAGAACCAAAGAAACAATGACAATGAACACCAAGTAATAAAAAAGGCCAGAGAAAAAGATGCGAAGAGGTATGATATTCAAGTAGGGCCGCCTCGGGACGTGGAGGCGCAGAGTCGTAAGCAGCAAATAAAATTAGAACAGCACAGCTCAGCACAGCACAGCACAGCAGAGTGCTCGCGCAGCCGAGGCTGACGATGGTCGCAGCAACAAATCAGAGGGAGAGGGAGAGAGAGAGAGAGAGAGAGAGAGAGAGAGGTAAGCAGCCCGATTACGGGCTCGCGCTGTCGGAGGTGGCCAGGCCAGTCAGTCGGTGTCGGTGTCGCTCTTTTGCGGTCTGCTCTGGTTGGTTTCCTGCAGAGCAGCACAGGCTGCTGCCGCACTTATCCGCAGCCAAGGACGGACCTACGCGTCGTCGTGGGCGGTGGCGTGGACGAGCTTCTTTATAAGCGGCTCTTTGCTCGTTCGTGGCGCGCGAGCAGCGCGAAGCACATGAATGCGTGTCGATCGTTTCTGCACGTGTTTACGGATGCGCGGAGGAAGAGAAGAGAAGGAACAGAAGAGACGCGCAAGGAACTGGTCATTCGTAAATTAAGCAAAATAATCGAAACCAGGGTCCACGATGGAGTCGGGCCTGGCACTGGCAGCTCGGCCAGCTGCCGGGTGGACATACAAATGGAGTTTGAGGACCAAAAGATTAAGCTGATTCCATGTCATGTCTCGAGTTTGATTAGCTAATAATAAACTTGGAAACGGCGAGAGCGAGATTTACGCTTTATTTCAAGGGGATCCATCCGAAACCGAACCTGGACAGGAGATGATACAGTACGGGAACGACAGGCCTGGCCCAGAACGAGCCTGGCATCCAAATAATCCCGAGATGATCCTAAAGTCTGATACAGTGTGGTTTCAACAGAGTGGCTCGCACTAAATATTCAATATGCCCCCCACCCCCACACCGAGCTCACCGTGGTCCTCTCACCTTGGCGGCCGCGATCAAATATGCAATAAAAAAATCTGCGGTCCAATCAGCCAAATGACCAGATTTCGCCGAGATGGCCACAAGGTCGTTAAGAATAGGTACCAAACAACCATAGCCTTTTGAAATGATCCCTACACCAGCCAGGCGCTAATCTCGTCCCCCCTCCAGGCTTGATCGCCGGTGACGGCATCGGCCGCGAAGTCATCCCCGCGGGCCGGCGGCTCCTCGAGTCCCTCCCGGCGTCTCTCGGGCTCAAGTTCTCGTTTGTCGACCTCCAGGCCGGATTCGACACCTTCAAGGAGACGGGCACGGCGCTGCCGGACCGCACCGTCGACGTCCTGCGGGCCGAGTGCGACGGCGCGCTGTTCGGGGCCGTCAGCTCGCCCTCGGTCGCCGTCAAGGGCTACTCGTCGCCCATTGTCGCGCTGCGCAAGAAGCTCGACTTGTACGCCAACGTGCGCCCCGTCAGGTCGGTCGCGGGCGCGAGCGCCGTGGCCCAGCGCAACGTCGACATGGTGATTGTGCGCGAGAACACCGAGGACCTCTACGTCAAGGAGGAGCGCACCTACGACGCCCGCGACGGCTCCAGGGTCGCCGAGGCCATCAAGCGCATATCCGAGACGGCGAGCTACAGGATTGCCGTCATGGCCGGCCAGATTGCCCTCCGCAGGCAAAAGATGCGCGACGACGAGAGCAGCAGCAGCAGCAGCAGCATCCACGCCAGGCCTCTCGTCACCATCACGCACAAGTCCAACGTGCTCTCGCAGACCGACGGCCTGTTCCGGAGCGCCTCCCGCCGCGCGCTGGCCGAGGACCGCTTCGCGCCCGTCGCCGTCGAGGAGCAGATTGTCGACTCCATGGTGTACAAGCTGTTCCGCCAGCCCGAGGCCTACGACGTCATCGTGGCCCCCAATCTCTACGGCGACATTTTGTCCGACGGCGCCGCCGCCCTGGTCGGGTCGCTGGGGCTGGTGCCCAGCGCCAACGTCGGCGAGCGCTTCGCAATCGGAGAGCCCTGCCACGGCAGCGCGCCCGACATTGAGGGCAGCGGCGTTGCCAACCCCGTGGCCACGCTGCGGAGCGCCGCCCTGATGCTCGAGTTCCTCGACCACGCCACGGCCGCCGCCCGCATTTACGACGCTGTCGATGCCAGCCTGGCCGAGGGCAAGCTGCTGAGCCCCGACCTGGGCGGCAAGGCCACCACGGAGGAGGTGCTGCACGATGTGCTGAGGAGGCTGTAGACTGAGAGGGGGCATATCTGGGAAAAGAGCCATCAATAAAGAAAATGTTCAATTTTACATACACACCACTTTCACCGACGTCCTGCCTGGGCCGTAACACGAGAACTAAAAAGACCTTGCAAGAAGCCTCCAAGTCCATCCGTATATATCTGCCTATCTATGTAGATATATACGTACGTATATATCTTTCCATGCAACACGTGACTTGCGTGACCTTGTCTCCAAGAGCCTCACCTCAGGTCCGGTTATGATATCCGACAGAGAACGAGACCATCTGTACCTTCTTGCTATAGTGCCGTCCCCTGCGCCTATCTCGACACGACGCCGACGGAGCTGATGCGTCGTCTCACCAGAGGGTATCGTTTGGTTCCCTTCCATTGCGTTTTGCTGATTGGTGTGCTTCCTTCCCGAAACATCACGTGGCATCGTATCGGATAGCTCGTCCCCCGGCATCATAACGCTGGAGAAAGAATGATGATGCTGGAGTGCAGGGAAGTAAGTACTCGGTGAATGAATCTCGCGACACAGGATTTTTGATAGCGGGCGGTTGGCAAGTGGGGATTTCTAATTCATACCGGTCGATATCATTGATCGGTGTACGAGCTGAATGGCAAACCATAGACCACACTTTGGATACGAGTCACTCTCATTTGCTGGCTGAAAGAGCAAAAGCAGCCACCGGGGCCTGGCCTCTCGCCTCCGAGTGTACATGTACTGCAAATGCCCATACAAAGTCGAGCCCTGCAGAAGATTAAGGAGGCCCATGTGGCAAGCGCACGGCCATTATCAAGGCCACATGTCATGTCATGCAATACATGTGCTTTTGGGCCGCATGGATCCAGTCCGATTTATGCCTGGCCCTTGCGAGTCGGGTTTGGGAGCACACCCTTGCAGACATGATCCCCGGACCGACATGGGCTCGGGAAAAGCTGTCATAATGAGATCAACGGGCGCAACATGTTTCGACCCTGGCAGCAAAGGTTCCCCGCCGGGCTGAGCGATATAGAGGGGTGGTTGGGCAGCCTTGGGCCACGACGGGCGGCTCTCTCATGGCATTGAGGATGCAAGCACTCTTCTCTCTCTCTCTGAATGCGGGGTAGACAAACCAAACAACACTCCCCTTTTGTTGTTTTCATCATCTTTCTTCTTCTCGGCCGTTGGGCCTCGGCCTCCGACAAAGGGCGATTCGGTTCTCGGGAGCTCCATTCGCCCGTTGGGCTCCGTGCTGCCTGATTGGATATTGCACATGGCACGTGATCGCTCCTGGAAATGCCGCATTTGGCAATGTTGCCGATGTGCAGATTTGCAGTGTCTTTCTTTTTCTTTTTCTTGTTGCCGGATGAGGTCGGCGATCACTCAGGGGTAAAAAGGATCATGATACACCAAAGCTCCCGGCACGCTGGTTCGGGAGGAAGGATTTGATACGATTGATACCCAGCGCGGCGCTGCAGTAGTTGGGCACCTTGGTTGCGAAGATCTATGGAAAATAAGGGGCGTGAGATATCGTCGATTCTGAGGTTGACAAGCAGCGAACAACGTCACCACTGTTTGTTGGGTTGCCCGGTTCGCCCTCTGATTCGCAAACCCCAGCCCGCATGCTGATATCCGGCTTGCGGGACGATGGGCTTCTGCAGGGTCGATGGTTTGATGTTAGTTGCGGTCCTATTTTAATTTTAATTTTAATTTCAATTTCCATTTCCATTTTTCCTTCTCTCTTCTCTGAAGAATATTACGTCATGCCTGATTAGCCCTGGAGGGTTTATTATTGGCTGTCATGGTTAGTCATCCAAGTCAATGACGCTGGCCCGAACCTGAACGGCCTGGAATGGAATGTGAATGTGAATTGCGAAAGTGAATGTGATAGACATGTCGTGGTTGCTTTTTCGCTTCCCTTCTTCTTTCTTTTCAGGGCCGCTTCGCCCCAGTCCAATCGGCATTGACGCTGACACGTAAACGAAAGAAAGCCTCATTCGCGTCAAGACAGTACATACATGGCCGTTCCAGGAGCCTCACTTTTGGAGCACGGGAGAGCGCTCGCCTTGCCTCGCCTTGAAGAAGAAGAAGAAAAAAAATAAATAAACGTCTGTCTGTAGACGTCTGGAGAAAAACCAAGTGGGTGGCAATCGGCTGCTGACGTTGACGTCCGCACGTTTCATTGTTTTCCAGGGCTGAGCCGGGACATGGTAGCAAAACAAAACACGAGATTGACCGTTTCTATTTCGAGGCCAGGTCAAGTCGCCTTTGCCTTTCTTTGCCTTTGTCTCTCTCTGGCTGCCAGCATGGTGTGACGTCTTTGCTTCACCTTCCCCCTCCCAGCCAAGGCCGATCTGATGATGAGGCCTTCCACGCCATGACGGTGATAAGCCAAGGGGCCCAAGCCAAGGAATCCAGGGAATCCAAGTAAGAAGCCTACCAATTTGCAGAGCACTGGGCCTGGCTAAGTAGTAGAGTAGGCTAATCTGGACACCCCTCCCCATCCATTATCTCATAGCAACACGATAATGATGCCTTGGCCTTGTAGAGCATGACCGGCACCAGCACCTTCCACTCCCCCCCGTAAGCAAGTGATTGGCATACATTTGGAGGTGGATTAGAAATAAAGACACTCAGCGAGGGGGGCAAGGGGGGCACGTCGGTCGGTCGTGACGGCATATTTCCGAGGCGCAAAACGGAGCGAATCCAGGGGGAGAAGAAGCGAAGAAAAAGGAAGAAGAAAAAGGAAAACAAAAAAAAGGAAAAGAACAACAGCCTCACAAACGACGACATCCAGGGTCACAATACGGATACAAGAAGAAGCTCATCGGCCGGCCTGCTACCTACCATGACAAAGTTGTCCCGGGTCGTCCCGCATATCCAACGGGCAATTGGACCGGTTTCCTTCAAGCTGCCACCTCATCGCCTAGATATCGCTCGAATATAGTGTCGTTGTCTGACTTGAGGTCTGTCATCATGCCCCCCCCACATCTCTTATGAGAGCACCGTTTGGAATGCTGACAGAGAGGGAGAGTGAGAGAGTGAGAGAGAGAGGGAGAGTGAGAGGGAGAGAGAGGGAGAGAGAGACAGAGAGGGAGAGAAAGCGAGGGAGAGGGACCTCCCTTGCATTATCGACTGGGGTCTCACTCTGTCTCTGACATTTGGAAGCAAGCTTGGTCGGGATAGCCAACACAAGATTGCGAGACTTGCGACCACTCCGAGGACGGCTGCTTGCGCCAACGGCCTGAGGAAGTCATCGCCATCCAACCGGGACACGACTTTCCCACTCATCACACACACATACGAGAACTCGGCATACCTCACTCATCCCTCGCCTTGGCTCCCGTCGACCAGACCACCCCCGGCGTCATGGCATCGTGGCCTGCGCGCGACGAGCCCCGTCTCGAGGCGCTCCCCATATCCATCAGACGCGCCATCTTCTCGCATCTGCCGTACGAGTCCCTGATCGCCCTCCAGCAGGTCAGCAAGTCGCTGCGTGCCAGCCTGGCGCCGGATGCCGCCGCCCACGCCTCCATCGACTCCAAGATCTCGTTCGTCATGCGCGCCGAGAACCAGTTTGCGCAGCACTGGCCGAGGCACTTTTCGTCAACCACGGCAACCGAGCATCCGGGCAACTTTGCCTGCTTCGTCTGCTTCCGCGTAAGGGGGCCAACCTTTTATGATGACGGGCAGGGGATGGTGGTGTTTTGGGACGTGCGCACGCAGCAGGTGGTAAGGGGTGGTGAGACGGCACAGGCACAGGCACAGACTGAAGCACAAGTCCAACTCCAACCACGATCGCCAGTGGCACCTCACCTGTATCAGCAACTACAACCGCACCACATGCAACCTCAAGCACAACAACTGCACGTGCAGCCCCAGACACGGTCCCAAGAACCAGGAGGAGGAGGGGGAGGTTACCGAGGTTATGTTGGATATGGAGGCTACGGAGGTTACGGACCAGCTGGACTTGGACGAGACTTGGCACCGCCGAATATTGGTGGGCATGGGATCTGGCCCGGCGCCATGGGGATGGGATCAGGCTCGGGCTCAGGAATAGGAGTTGGGATAGGAGCACCAGGACCGGGACCGAGGACAGGGGTTGGGATGTGGCTCCAGCAGCCCCAGCAGCCTCAGCAGCCTCAGCAGCCCCAGCTTCAACTCCCACCACCCCCGGCCGATATGGGGTCCGACGGGCTCATAGCGCTGCGGAGGTACTGCATCGACTGCGGGCTCAAGTACGGCATGTACAAGCCAGGCGACCTCATCGGGACGCGGACACGCCAGGAGCTGTGGGTCTGCAATTGCCCGAAAGTGCGGGAGAAGCCCGGGAGCCTGTACTGCCAGGAATGCGAAATGGACTGTCCATGGCGGGCGAGGAAAAGGTACTGATGAAAAAAAATTATTATTTTTAGAGGGGTTCCTGTTCTCGTCTGCGCTGTTGTGTTTTCTTATACCTTGTTTTTCTCTTTTAGAATTAGAAAAATCGCCTCAAAGGCCATCGTCGGTATCGATTGGAAGAGCGGATTGTTGGATTATCGGTCTATAAAATAAATTGGTACGTGGGACGGAGGATATGAGGCAGGATGGGCTCGAGATGACGGTCTGGCGATGCCCAGGGGCGGATGGATCATCTTTGTGTTATATTAGTAGACTTGTATAGACGTGCCCTACCAGTTGTAGGGCGAGCATTGTTTGGGCGGAGGGCGGTGTGCTTGTTTGGATATATTTTATCATTGTTTCATATAAGAAAGAGTGCGCGCATATGTCAATGCGAGTCGGTTATCCCCTTGACTTGCCGCGCCATGATCAATGCCTCTCTCTCTCTCATGGATTTCATCTTTGCAGCATGTGGTTTTACCACTTTGCCTTGAATCAGCCATCTGGGATCCCTATTGAACCGCCACTTGGGCCAACGCGGTGATCTGTTCCTTTCATCCGGCGTGAGTTACCGGATCCCGCTCCCCTTGTCTCGTCTATGCTATTAATTTATTCATTGGCCACTGGCTTTCCTTTTCCCTGACGACCTTTTTGAAAATGAGCTCTACTCTCGCCGTCTTCCATCTATTAATCCATGGGCTTCCTCCTCCTCGCAGCTTTGCGTTTGCCACTTGCTCACCGTTTGCTACTTGGTGTCTTGGTGTCCAGTTATCCTGTTTTGCCTGCACACACACCCTCTCTCTCTCGTATATATAAAAAAAATAGTAAAAAATCACTGCAGGTGATAGTAGAACAAAATAGTCACGACAGGATGGATAGTCATGGCACACGTGGGCCCACTTGCCTCTTGACGGCCTGTTGCTCTTTCCACCGCTTTGCCACACTCTCCACCACTCAACCACTCGCCATCTGATATCACCAATTTCTCTCTCCTTCGCCCTTTGTTATTATCCTTGCCTCTCTCATCCCCCAAACTCCCTTTATCGCTTCAAGTATCATCTCTGGCTTCTGCTCACCAAGTAGCTTGCCTTCACAGCGCTGCCTCGTTGCATCTATCTATACAACCAAGGCCTATCCATACACGCAAGGCCCATACACACAAGGCCTATACACACAAGGCCCACCACGCCGCTGCTTGCGCCGATTCATCGCCAGCCATGGCCTCCCATCCCAGGCGCGCCAAGGACGACTTCCTGATCCAGTACGCCCGCGCTCGAGATGGCGACAGCCCAAGACATTCGCGTGTCCTGGACCGTGGAAATGCCTCCGCCATCGCCGCCGAACCTGCCTGTGCCTCCTCCTCCGCCTCCATCATTATTTCCTCCTCCTCCTCCTCCCCATCCTCCTCCCCATCATCCACCACCACCACCTCCTCCTCCTCCTCCTCCTCCTCGCGCAAACGCAGCCAGAGTTGCCCTCCATCCGTCACAGTGCCGCGGATGAGATATCTGCGCACGTCCATCGGCTTCGACTTCGCGGAGCTCAACATTGCGCCTCGCCCCGGCTTGCCCGGAAGGCCAGATGGCATTTTTTCCAACGCCCACTTCGAGATCCGCCTCACGGCCGACAGGGGATACGCTGCGTTTGCCAGGCGCAACCTGACCAAGGGCAGCCACATCCTGATGGAGCGTCCGCTGCTTGTCTCGTACGGCGGCACCTTGTTTGAGCGGTTCGGCGCGCTCGATCACGACGGCAAAGACATAACGCTGAGCCTGGCCCGCGGCCCCCCAGCCAACGACAACATCGATCCGGTGCGTGCCGTGATCAACACCAACGGGTAAGTTTTGGCCTCTTGTCTGCGCACTGGCGCCGAGGTGGCGAGATGCCCTAAAGATTGCGAGTGAGACAAACAGCTTCAAGATTTCCAAGGGCGTCGGCCTCTTTCCCATCGCTTCGCGCTTCAACCACGCGTGCGTGCCGGTTAACAACGTGCGCTACAAGTACGACGAGCTGCACGACATTCTCATATTCACGGTCCAGCGCCCGGTAGCAGCCGGTGAAGAGCTGACCATCACTTATACCCGCAACCCGCTCGAACTCGTCAAACACTAGGGATTCGTTTGCGAGTGTGGCGGTGCCTGCAGGCCAAAGAGATATGAGATCAAGCAATTCATCCTGGAGCGGGAGCGGGGCCTGGACAACTTTTGGTGACGGAGCATGGAAACTTTGGTGACGGAGCATGGAAACTTTGGTGACGGAGCATGGAAACTTTGGTGACAGAGCATGGAAACTTTGGTGACATGGAAACTTTGGTGCCGGAGCATGGGAACTTTGGTGACGGGGTTGCGGTGCCGTTTGCCGTCCTGTCCTTGCTTTTTCTTTCTTCTTCTTCTTCTTCTTCTTCTTCTTCTTCTTCTTCTTCTTCTTCTTCTTCTTCTTCTTCTTATTCTTCTCTTCTCTTCTTCTCTTCTTCTTCTTCTACGGGCTGCGCCATCACAAGGTTCAGAAGACTGTAAGCGGCCGTGTCCCTGCCCACGTATCGAGCACGCCCTGCACTGGATATTTTGGCAACTGACCTGTAGTGACAGGTAAGATACGATATCAAACGGGAGGCTATCAAACGGGAGGCGTCGTGTCTATGGGTTTTCCGCGACATTAGGTTGGAAAATACGACGAGACCGGACAAGGCTCGCTCAGGCTCGGCGAGATGGTGCGGCGGTCGCTGCCTCTGTGGTGAAGATTTCGGAAATCGGCGACATATCAGCGAAGGGACTTGAACGGCTCTATTTTATGACGCAGTTAGCGCTTTATTATTTCACCTCGCTTTGACTAGATCTATCGCTCTGTGTGATTCGCGCCGCGACTTGACCCAGCCCCATCATGGCCTTATATTGATTGACTCGTGCTGACCAGGGGAACCAAGGAATAGAATCAGACTGACATTGGCTGGTTTGATTTGCCGAAAGACGTGATTTATACATCACGCGTAATCTCGATTTAACTGGGTATTTTTATTGAACTTCCGGTTATTGTTTATAGGATAAAAAGTATCGTTATATCTCTGTCGGATACATGGATATATCTATATATAAGGAAGGTGAGTGTCGCGTTTGGTGCTCTGTTGGATAAACTATTATTCATAGACGTGATTATCCATTGATTAACATGTATTATTGATAAATAGCTACCGGATAAAGACCCAACGCGATACTCACCCTCTTCAGATATTCTTGCAACAGGGCAGGGACGTGCATTTCATTTCATATCCATTATTAGGGCCACCATGGATAACCTCCACTCTGGTCCAGCTACTTCTACGCCATTCTCATCTCCTACAGACCATCCACGGTTCCGCCATGGCACGTCTCTCTGCATTGGGATACATATATATACACACCTCAACATCGCAACAGAATCCCCCGCCTCATCTCCGACTGCCTCACCTCAAACATTATCTGCACGCCCGCAAACAGGGCGGCGTACGACGACATCAAAAAGGCCAGGCCAGAACCACCATCGAAAATGCCCGCCATGATGGCCCGCAGGCCGTCCCAGCCAAACGCGAAGCCCACAAGGTTCGCCGCAATCATGGTGAAGATGCTGCCCACGGCGGTCGCGCACGAGACCATGCGGTATGCGGTCGAGTGGCCCTCCCGCAGCCTCTTGGGGATAACGGCACCGGCCACCATCTCGGGAAGCATAAACAGCACAATGAGCCACCCCCAGAGCAGCAGGTTCAGCTGGATGTCGTGCCAGAGGGCCACAAACGTAAACGACAGCATGTACGTCACGACGGAGCGCGCCGCCGCCAGCGGGCTCGTGAAGGAGGATCCGCCCAGCGGGACGAACAGGTACCGCACCAGCCAGCGGTTGTAGGAGCGGTGCCAGCCGCGCCAAAAGAGCAGCGTGCTGTAGTTGTCGCTGACGCAGCGGATCATGTTCTCGGGAGGATCGATGCCGTCGACCAGAGCCCACAGCCGCGACTGCCTCCAGGGGATCAGCAGCTTGAGCCAGATGACGTGCAGGTTGAAGTACGAGAGCAGCGCCAGCTCCGAGGGCCGGTAGTCGGCCCACCTGGGGCTCGCCTTGGAGATGGCCCCCACGTAGTTGAAGTGCAGCACGAGCTCCATCGTCAGAAGCACCAGCACGAACCGGACCGCGTATCGGAGCGTGCGTCGGCTCTCGATCGTGGCGGGCCGGTGGCGCGACTGCCAGATGTAGTCGTTGAACGTGATGATGGGGCCAGTCAGGTAGAGGGGCGCGTAGATGGCGTAGCCGAGATAGTTGGAAAACGTAAACGCGTCGGCCGGCGGCGGGATGGCGACGCGGTCCTTTTCAGACAGCTCGGCCAAGTCGACTTGTTTCTTCTTGAGGGCATCAGGTCGCGCGTCCAATGTGAGGGAGACAGACAGACAGACAGACAGATGGATGGATGTGTGTGTGGGGGGGGGGGGGGACGTACCTCGACAGATGGGGCCATTTGCGGGTCGTGGCTCCAGTAGTAGTCCATGTTGAAGCTGATGAGCCGCAGCACCGTGAGGTTGAACAGGATCTCCCACCGCCCAACCAGTCCTCGGTACTGGTCCAGCCAGGCGCCTGCGTTCTCCAGCGCGCCCCGCGACCGCGGCAGCCCAGGCGCCGCCAGCTCGTTCGGACGCTGCAGCAGCCTCCCCAGGGCCGCGAAGCTGTACCCGCTGGCCAGCTCATTGGCAAAGAGGATGCCAATGTTGAAGACCCAGGTGAGGGCGGGGACATATCGGCGTGGCACGCGCTTGGCGATGCGGTAGTTGAGGGAGAGGATGGCGAGGATCTTCAAGGTCGACAGGCCGTGCAGGGCGAGCAGGAAGACGATGGCAAAGATGGCGTCGAACGAGGTTCGCCGGGCGAGGCGGGCGAGGCGGGCCGTCGTCGATGCGCGTGGCGAGGGCGCCGGAGAGAACGACACCAGGCAACGGTTGTAGGCGCGACGGAGGAGAGGGTGCAGCGTCATGAGGAGGGCCAGGTAAGGAAGGTTTGCGCGAAAGAGGTGATATTGTGCGTCCGAGTTGTCCTGCGGGGCAGGCAAACGCGTTTATCAGCTGGCATGGCACTCGAAGCAAAGTGCAAACAAAGGCAACCCACGATCTTGCGCCCCGGTATCCAACCCGACTCGAGGAATCTCTCAAACTTGTGGTATCTAGGGTCCGACGCTGGTCCCAATGCACCCCATGTCAGCAATTCTCTCTCTCTCTCTCTCAGCCTTGACCCGCTCGCTCACACCCAACGAGATATATGCATACGCCGTGAGACTGTATATGGCACCCAGAACATGAGGGGAATCGCCACGCCCAGGTAGGCATAGTAGCCGTAGAACTCGAGCGTCCTCCAGCGCGGGGGCCCCGCCGACGCGCGCACACGTGCCTCCTGCGCCGACAGGGGCTTGAAGTCGTCGTTGCTGTCGACGCCATCGCGGGCGCTGCGGGCTTCGACGACGGTTCGGTACGAGACGTTGGCGGGCGTGGTGAGCCGGGTGTCGAGCGTGTCCACGTCGAAGATGGCGCGCAGCGCGCGCAGCGCGCGGAGCACAGTGGCCATGTGTCCTTGTGATGCTTTTGTCTTTTGTTCTCTGATAAGCACAGAAAGGAGCATTTCACGTCATCTTGGCAAGCTTGGCACTGGATGAGGCGCTGCAGGACTTGGTAAATCTTGTAAATTTGGGGATGCGACCAGGACCAAAAGAACCAAGATACAGCAACGTCACGTGAGGCCAACTTTATTCTGGCGATATCACGCCTGTAGATAGACAAGTACGCTTTCACCAGTTTTGGGACAAATTGGACGACGGATCAATTGAAGCCATCGTCTTAATGTATGAGTAGAATTCCTAATGCCTATAGATGGCCTGGCTAGCCCAACTCCACGCCCAATGCTAGTTGTACATCCGGAGAAGCAGAACGCCCACTCATACAGTCCCCTGACACGTGAAACGATCGCTGTAGGTGCGACTCGTTTCACGTGTCTCCCCACTGTATGTGTAGCCCCTCTATGGTAATACCACACACACACACATTACTCTCTTTCTTTCCCTCTTTTCAAATACCCTCCTCCCGCGCTCGACGCTCGTTAATCCCCCGGAACACACGCTTGCCGGCCTCGTAACTGCTGATCATTATGGCGCACGCCGGCGCTACCTTGAGGGTCCTCGGGATCCACCCACGCCACAAGCCTGCCACTCCCTCGGTTTTGAAGATGTGCCGAAGAAGATAGCCCATTGATCGTTGCTCAGGAGCTATCAGCTCACGGGCGCCGCCGCGCTTGGCCGCTGTGTCTGCGGTGTCCTTGGGCGCGTTGCGGAACACCTGGGTGCGGGTTTTGCCAACATCAAAAGGCATCGTGATTATCGAGGCAAGTGCTCCGGACGAGGCGCCAGCAATGAAGCTGTCGACAAAGGTGTCGGCGTGGCTCTCGTGGCTCTGCGACACGCGTCTTGCACGCCCGAGGTCCTGTTGGAAACTGCGACCTCTCTCGCCCTCGCGCAGATCCGTCAGCTTCGCCCGGATCATCTCGTAACCCCACCAATATATGCCCGAGAAAGGCACGTCACGCCAGAGAGTCAACGAGAGGCCCCTCCACAGCGACTTGTAGCCTTGCTCTGCGGCCATTTGTGCCACGTCGTACCATGTCTCTCTCAATTGCGATACTCCCGCCACTCCGGGCCTGGCCTGTAAGCGTGTCCGGAAAAGCTCAATGGGGTTGACGGCTATAGCAGCTACGGTGCGGGCGCTGGCGCCGGCAAGAAGCGGAGCGTAGACGTCGCCGGTGCGTTGGAAGGGACTGCCGGGGTTGAAGCGTAGCCATTCGTATCCGGTAAAGTAGATGATATTGGCCGGGATGGTCATTGCAAGGGTCGGAGACAGGCCGCGCCACAGGCTCGTCAGGCCTTCGTTTCTCGCAATCTTGCGGAGCCCGTCGATTGTCGAGTTGATGGTCCGGCTCCGCGCTTCTTCGACAGCGCAGTCGCCAGCTGCCGCCGCAGCCGCAGTTGCTGCTGGTGCTGGTGCTGGTGCTGCCGCTGTCGACGCTGCCGAAGCAACGCCACTCGTCCGTGGTGTTATTGCGCACCATTCCGTTGTGTTGGTGGCGAAGAAGACTTCACGGCAGCAAGCCGTAACCCCGAGATTCGCCGGGGCCAGGTCCGGCGCGGTCGCTACGAGTCGCGAGAAGTCGACAACGGGTCGGCGTACCTGCTGTGATTGGAGCCTGACCCGTACGACATCAAGCGGCGTTACTAGACATCCATCATATAGTCAGTACGCCATTCGCATCACACGAGAGGATGAAAAGGCAAAGGATGCCAGCAGCCTGGCAGCCATGTACGTCGTTGGTATCGAACACACCTAACACTGAAGTGACAAGGCTGCCCGATATTGCCGATATCATCTTCTGAGCAGGGGTGATTTCGAAGCCATCACCGCTGGTGTCGGCCGCAGACGACGGCGTCCGGGCTATCTGGCGGTGATTCCTGGCGTGATAGTTGTGATTGAGGGTGTGGTCGTCCTGGTCGTGGTCGTGGCCTTGCGCACCAGAGTTATGTAAGATAGTGGTCATGTTGGGGAACGCGGCATCATAGAATTGTGGAAGGAAAAGGAATCAGAAACGAATATGGGAGGGCCGTCGACTCTAGTTTTTCTTCTTCTTCTTCTTTTTCTTTTCTTCACTGCCGAAGCTCGGAGATGGATCGGGAGGGCTGGACTTGGCACGTTATCTGAATTTTCTCATCCAGCCGGCTGAAAGCGGAAAGTGGGGGCCCTGCCTGCACCTGCTTAAAAGAAGGGTGATGTCACCATCACGTGGCAATCGAATCAGCTGCCTTTGTTGTTCTACTTGGGATCAAGGTGAAAAGGCAATTTGATAGCCCCCGTCATCGCATCATGGGGATCCGATTCGACGAGGAAGAAGTTGTCATTTACGCAGGTGATCTCTTAGCGCAGCGCAATCAATATGCCGTCCAACGGACCCAACGAACCGATCAGAATTCAAGATGGCGATCTGATTGATCTGCCAAGTGGCGTGCATGCATCATCGCCTGTGCCCCTCCATTTTTGTGCGATAGCAGGACTCGGTGGTAAGAAAGTATTTGTTGCAGGTCTTTGTAGAATTAGGAGGTGGTCTCATGGTCTATGTATACACTGTCAAAACCTTATTCTTCGCATCCTCTTGTCCATGTCTGTCCTACCTTATAATCACGAGACTGAGCATCCACTCTCGACCACTCTCTACCACGGCGGGCTCCCACCAGTATAGTAGGGGGAACCTGGGATGTTGACCATTAGGAACTTGCCGTTGTCTGCCGGTGTGAGGTGCTCGATAATTTCCATAGTGGCATCACCGCCTTGCTCAACCGACAAGAAGGCGTCTGGACCGCCCAGAGCGGTCCTCATCCACTACAGTAATGCCGCAGTCAGCAAGTTGTGCGGTTTCGCCGTAGCAAGCTATCAACTTACACCTGGTGCTACGGCCACAAATGTGAAGCCCTCGGCGGCGTAGTCATTCGCCCACTGTATGGTAAGCATGTTCAGCCCGGCCTTGGAGACCTTGTACGCCGGGCTGGGCATGTAGCTGAACGTGGACTGTAAAGCAAAGGTACCGACGTTGGAGGTGCTAACGTATCGCAATGACATTATCAGATTGCTGGAGCGCGGGCGGGACGTGGGCATCTGAAGCTGGACCATCGCTCCGACTTACATGTTGATGACCTGCTTTCGAGCGCCTTTGCGGAGCAGGTGCATAAGGGACGTGGTGACGTCTTGCGCAGAGGCGACGTTGGTCTTGAAGACGTCCAGCAGGTCCGTCCTATATCACACACGAGGCAGCATCCGTCAGCTCCGGCTTACTTTTCCCTGGGAGCCCACAGAGGCCAGCCAGCCTACATTTTTTCAACCCCGCCTTGAGTGTAAGGCAGCACGCCGGCGCTGTTGATGAGGACGTCCAGCCCCTGGTCACCGAGACTCTTCTCGACCTGGACGGCGGCGTTCTTGATACTGTCGGCGGATACCACGTCGAGCTGTATAAACTCGACGCGGCCGCCGGACTCGGCAACGAGTTTTTTGAGGTCGTCGTTCTGGTTGCGTGCCGTCGCATAGACCTTGGAGACTTTGGAGGCTGGCTTTGCGGCAAGGATCGTAGCCAGGTAAAGCCCGAAGCCGCGAGAAGTGCCGGTGATGAGGAAGGAAGCCATTCTGAGTCAAGTGTTGAATTTACGATTTAATCACGACAAAAGTCTTTGCTGGTATTTGGGGACGTCTTATTTATAGATACACATGTGCGATTGCAGTAGCGTTTTACATACTCCGCTTCTGATGTATATATTGTTGGCGGACTTTGCAGCAGGATTGAGGATTCATATGATTTATGGTAGAGACCTGTACCCCCTGATGCACGTGCCCCCTAACGCATAGGGGTACGATATTTTAATCTATAATAAAAATTTCTTATTATCCACGTAATTTATATATAATTAAAAAAATTATAATTAGAATATAAATATTATATCCTCTATCGGTATTCGGCCTATTTCTTCTACTTCTTCGATTAGTATTTTAGCGTATTTACGCGTATAAGTATCTTATACGTTCTTTATCTCTTCCTAGTTATCGTAGATAACTATTATATTAGCGAACTACGTTTAAAGATCTATTCGAACTTTACGACGGCTTTTAGGCTTCGCTACTACTAATCTTTATTTTAAGAGTTCGTTTTCTTATAATATAAAAGTAATATAAATTTATATTTACTCGAAGGCCTTTATACTAAACTATAGTACTTTATAGATATCGCGAGTATCGATAGAATTCTACTTCCTTAGGCGCGCTTTAAACTACTTAATATCGTACGCTTTCTAAGGAGTCTTCTATATATTACTAGAAGTATACTACTTCGAAGATAACTAGTATTCTAGTATAGCCGGTCGTTTCTATAGCTTTAGAAATACCCTATACTTGTCACGATTGCTCACAACCGTGCTTAATACCAGCGGACCTCTGCGATTATCCTGCTGATACCGAATTAGTAAGGCTTACGGCTTTAATTATCTAAATAGGGATTAAATAAAGTTATATATATAAGTCTACTTTATTTAACTATTTAAGTTAATTTACCTAGCTTTTATACCTAAACCGGCTAGTATTTTCTATTTACCGAATTATACTTTCGTATAGCCGAAACCTTAAATAGTATCTTTAAACCTTATATAGTATTATCTATTTATAATACTAAATTACGTGAAAAAACGTAGGGGTTTTAGCCCCCGATTATATACTCTATAATATATCCCCTTCCTCGAGAAATTTTAGTATCCCGTTAAATTATATCGTTAATTTTAATTATTAGATTCTATCTATTCTTTTTCTTCTTCTTTTAGTATTATTATAAGGAGGTTCTTTTATTATCCTTATCGCTCTCGTCGTCGTCGGAATCGTCGTTAGTAGTATTAGATTTCTTATACGATCGAATTATTAATTAACTAGAAAGAAATATAGTATTAAATTATTAAATTAGACGATAGTTAACTACTATAAATAAAAAGGCTATTAGTATAAGAAGAATTAATATAAATAGTTATAAAATATAATATAACGAGTTTAAATAGTTATTTCGAGGAATTAAGTATTTCGTAATACTATTTAATTACTTAATAATTCCGTAGATTATTTTCGATATAATAATAAATAATCGATATTATACTATTATCTATAAGATTTTAGAGTAATTCCTATATTTAGTTATTAGATCTATAAGCTTTTTATTATATAAGAGCTTTAAGAATTTTTCGAATAAGTTTAATTTAAACGATTCTCTCCGGCTTATATTATAGTTATCCGTCTACTTCGATAAGTTCTAGCGGATCGTATTTACGATTAAACGGGTCTTTAGCCTAATTAAACTTAACTAACTAAGATATAGATACTACTAGATAAATTTTTCCTTTTTTTATATCTAATTAAAAGGCTCTATCGTTAATCTTCTTTATAATTCGATATAGACTAGATCGTCGGAGTCCTTATTTATCTCGCGGACCTTAAAGGTAATATCTTTTACTAATTATAATATATACTATATCTCCTACTATAAAATCGATTTAGGTATATCTATTATTATAACGAAGTTTTAAGAGAGTATTCGCTATATCCGTTAGGTATATTACTTTATTAAAAGTAGTTTTTCGGATAATATTCCGTATCGATTCGTCCGTCTAGGCCTAGTTTTAATTAATTTTATTTTTAATAATATAGTTTTCGAGGCTTCTTAGTAAAAATCCGAAAGCTATTTTATTTAGTATATATCCTACTAGTAATTCGGAGGCGGAATTATTAATTTAGTACTAAAGTATTAGGTAAAGCTCGGCCTAGGATCGGTTATCTAAACGATCTCCTTCTCTATTTAGCTATATATATAAATATATTTCTATAAATTAGATTCGTCGTTCGGATTTTCTATTAGTTTACGGATAGTAGGATATAGATATAGTAAAGTAAGTACCTAATTTCTTTTATAAAGTCTTCTAGATAGATAAAATAAATTTAGGATCTCGATTACTAATAATCTTAATAGGAAACCCCTAATCTATTAGTTCTATTATACGAATTAGTATTATTACTTACTTATTAGTAGAATAAGTAGTATAACTAGGAATAAGAAGACTTCGGCGAGATAGTCGGTATTAGATAACTAGATACTAGTCTAGGGTATCGAAAGAATTAAGATAAAATATCGTAGATTTCGATAAGACTTCCGGGAAATTAGTAATAAAATCTATAGATATAAAATCGTACGGAATCGGCGAGAGCTCGGTAGGTTTTAGCTCTCCGGTAGCTAATTTATATCGAATAGTATTTTCGCGATATATTTAGTAATAGTCGATATACTAGCGGATTTTATTATCTTTATATCGAATATTAAATACTTTAAAGGAAATTCGTATTTTTTCTTTACCGAAATACTATCGATAGTCGTAAAACTATTTAAATAATTTACGTACTTAGGAATTAGGTATATATAAACTAAGAGATCTATTAGGCCGTATCCGGAATAATAATCTATTTTTATCGAGTATCTAAAGTCTATATAGTAGTTATAGTCCTAGTTTTCTATATTTTAACTAACTTTTATACTATCGAATAGCTATAATAATTTATCGAAGTTAACGATCCTCTTTATAAGCTTATATAAGATTTACCTTCTAGGTATAATCGATTCTTAGGATTAGATATATTTTCTAGTTCGTAAACGATAATAGCGATAATACGGATAATTCGTCGTATATTTAATTAATCCCCCGTATAGCGGGATTATTATTCTTTATCGATAGATTTAGTTAAAAACTTTCGCGTAATTATAATATACGAGTATCTAAGTAGTTTATTATTCCGATATTACTAAGTTCGTCTACTTCCTCGGAGAATTAGCTTAGTATTAGATCGTATATTAGAAGTCGATTAAGAGTATCTAGAACTATATTTAAATTACCCTCGATATACTAGACTTTTAAATTAAATCCGGATAGGTATATACTAGTATTAGCGAGCTTTATATTAGACTTAGAAAAATTAGTAGTTCGGAAAGTTAATACTCTAATAATAGATTTTATTATAGCGTAATTAGTAATAACTTATATAGTCTTTTAGTTAGACTATACTAGTTTATATAGCTTTCGGATATACTACGTAAGTATAGTTACTTTAACTTCGGTAGATCTATATCGTTTTTCTATATTCGAGGTGCGTTTTAATATAAATAAGATTAGCCGTATATAACTTCGGCTAATATCCTTTCCGGGGATACTAACTTCGTCTTAATCTTCGTCTAATTAAAATAGTATAACTCTATATTCTTCTTTATAAATATTTACTTTAATAAATAACTACTTCGTCGGATCGTAGTAGAAAAGTATATAATCCGAGTAAAGCTATAATTTAAGTTCTTTAAAGTACTCTCTCTCTTTCTAAGTCGGTTTAAAGGTTATCTACTATACCTTTATAGCGCGGATCTATTTAGATAGGCCTATTTTAATATATCTAATATCCTTAGCTCGTTTATTAAGTTCGACTTTTCTATCGTATAAAGCGGCGTTTCGAATATTATACTATAGTACTCCTAATCGTAACTATAACGCTAAACTAAAGAAGGTTTCTAAATCGTATAAATTCTCTAAATACTTTAACTTCTCGATTCCGGAAATACGATTTTTAGTTTTTTATACTCCGTTAGTATCGATAAACTAACCTAGTAATTATACTTAAGGGAATCTATAAAAAGACTTCTTAGTAGATAGTTCTAGTAAATATTTCTCTACTAGTTATAGAAATTTTATTAAATACTTTTTATATTCTTCGAAAGTAATACTAGAAATAGTAATATTATCGATATAGATATTAATAAAATATCTATATTCTTAAAAAATACGATCTATTATCCTTTATATATAGGCTAGAGAGTTTCTATATTTTATAGGAGCTACCGTACTATATTCGAGACCCCGTTTACTAATTATAGTAAAATATTATTAATATCGTAGTATAACTAGTAGTTAGAAAAAGAATTTCGTAGTATTAAAAGTACTATAGTAATATTTACCTCTTATACCGTTAATAATATCGGATTAGTCTAGTAAAAAATAGATATCGGGTACTATAAGTTTATTAAAAGGTCGTAAATTAATAACTACTCTTCTTTTATATTTATTTTCTACTTCTTTCTATACTATAAAAACTAGATATACGATCGGAGTTAGCTAAATCTACTAGTAAAGTCTACTTTATTCGTATAATTTATCGTAGATTTCGTTAAGAACTCGGTAGTCCTCGATTCCTAGGGGATATTTTTAGATTACTATTTTTTATATTTACTATCTTTTAACGAGTTTAATTTTTATTTTATCGTCTTCTTCTATTAGTATCGTACCTCGTAGATAATATATATCGAATTAATCTAATATTACTTTAAGTTCTACTACTTCTTCGTCGTTTTCTACGTAAATTACTACTCTATATCTACTTTTTATTATCTTAAATCCCCGCGGCTAAGAGATACTATATCCTATATTATCGTCGTAGTAGGTCTTTAAGCTATTAGGTATTAGTATATTTTTAGATAATAATTATATAATATTATAATAGAGTTATAGCGGACTTTCTTCTAATATATTTAAGAGATTATAAGGATTTCGAATATTTTCCTATTCGATTAGTTATACCGATTCGATAGTTATTCCTTCGATTTAAGTAATAATATCTCCTTTTGTAATCTCGAAAGGCTTTACTAAAAGATTATATATAAGTAGAACTAGATACGTATATTCGTCGACTATAGTATTAAGGATATAAGGATATTAGGATCGTATCCGAAAGACCTCTACCTAGTTAGGTATTTCCTATCGCTAAACTAGTAGGAATTATAGTATAAATAAGCGTAGTACGATAGTAATAGAAGTAGTAGCGTATATAAGATATATTTTACTAATTCCCCGTTATAAGATATTAATAATAAAAGCTATATTTTTATATAAACGAAGTTTTATTCTAGGAGAGATAAAGTCGAGTTAAGTACTATAATCTACGAGGAATATATATCCTAAGAGTAATCCGGGTCTAATTCTATTATATACTTATACGGTTAACTAGAAATAGGCCTTCTTAGTATATTCCTATAGTTTTCCTTCGATATAGAGATTAATAATAGCTTATTCGTCGACTATAAAGTATAATCCGATACCTTTTATAGGTAGAGGGTTTTTTCGTTTAAAGATCGTAGAGTTTAGAGTAAATTTTAATAACTAGGTTTTATTAACTATAATAGGGCCTAAGCCTAAATTAACGTAAATATAATATAATCGACTATCTTTTATAAAAGAGACGGGTATACTTATATAATTAACTATTATAGATAAAGTATCCGGGTATATTAATAGTTTAACTATATAAGTACTTAAAGTCGATATAGATTAAGTATAGTACCTAAAATAAGCGCGATATTTATCGTAATTATATAAATAAGTATATAAATTAATAGTAGTATATAATTTCAAATTATAACGCGTATATTAGAAAAATAGATATTACGAGTAGTAAGCGTACTAATTAACTAAATTATTAATATTAAATATAGCTAAATATAAATTATAATATATATAATAAGAATTAGTTAATAAGACTATAATATTCGACGATAGTAAAGACCTAGTATTTAAATAATCTAAAATAGCGATCTAACCTTCGTCGTCGATTTAATCGCTTACTCTTTTAGGCCTTTATTATACTATATTATATATACCTAAGAGGTATTCGCTTTAACGACCGAAGAGTCGGTATCTAAAGATCTATTATTAGTAGTAATCTATTACGCGGCGTTATTTTAAGATAGTTCCTCCGTTTCTTCTTCTTATTTATCTAAGTTATTTTCTTCTTAGATGAATTACTAGTCTTCTTCCGGTATATCGTCGAATTCGATATTTAGTTATTTTAGGATCTCTTCTATTAGATAGTTAGTACCTTATATATCGTTAAAGCGGTTTTATTAATAATACCGGGGGCGTCTATCTAGACGACGGAATCGTATAAAGGGTCCTTATAGTTATTAATTCCGATTCTATAGGGCTCGCTATCTATCGTTATTAAATCGAGGCCTTAGTAGATTATTATTAAAAGAAGACTATCCTCGATAGCTAGTCCTCTATACTAAGTTCGACCGATAGTTATTAAATAGTAGTCGATTTATACTCTATTCCTATTAGAATAGCGGCGGTTACTAATACTAGTTTAGGCGATAGTTAAACTATAGTCGGCGCGTCTAATCTATCGGTTTATTCGACTAATTACGTATAGGAGGTGCCTTACTTAAAGGCTTATTAGTAATCGTCGATAGATTAGTATTAGTATCTTATAGCTACGCTTAATATATACTCTTCTTAGTATATTTAGACGATCGTTCCGCTTCTATAATATCTTCTATCTATTCCTTAGCGTATCTTAACTATATATCCTTCCGATTATTAATAGTTAGTCGGATTAGATAATAGTAGATTTCTATAGTAGTTAACGAGTATACGGCCGTAAGAAGTATATAATCCGGTAGATAATATCCTACTAATAGAAGATATAGTCTCTTAGTATATCTTATCGCCTTTAACGCCTAGGTATAATAAGAGTCGCTATTTAATACGGCGTTCTAGTTATACGAATTAGACTTTATCTACTCTATAGCTTCGAGTAAAGTTACTCCGAATTCTTAGTATAATTAATCGATAAATTACGTCTATTCGTTAACGAATAACGCTTATTCGGAGATAACTACTAAATAGTAAAACTATTCTTAAGCTAAATTACGAAGTAGTTTAACTAGGGCTACGGACTTAAGTAGACCTTCCCTCGAAGGGTATAGTCGGTAGAATATCTCGATAGATTCTATAAACGATTTAATAGATTAATAGACTAGCTAATCTTTTAAATAAAAGATCTCGGTATCTCGTTTAATACTTTTCTCTATAGTCTATATATCTAGCTAAAATAGTCCTATATCTTTAGGCTTCTATATTATCTTAGATATAGTAATTATTTCGGTAGTATTTAGTTATAACTAAGAATATAGTCGTATCGAATTTCTCCGATAAGGATTTAGATAGTTATCTCGTCGATATCTATCGTTATCGTTATTAGAATCTAAATCGGAACCTAGGTTATTAGGATTAGTTTCGTATTTAATTAATTATATCTTATACTTAAGTAAACTATATATTAGTTAAACGCGAATTACTCTCTACTCGGAAAGTTCTTTAGTACGAATCTCTAGTAGTAGTTCCGGTTTAGGTATTTTACTAATTATTTATTCGAGTCGCTATATTTAGGTCGTCTATTATTAGAGGTTCTCTTATAACTCGTCGTATAAGTCGGCGAGATAATCGAGGGCTCTTTAAAGTAGTCTTATAGATTTCGCCTTAAAGAATTTAATTAGTTCTCTTAGTAATACTAATTTAGAGAAGTAGGCCGCTTATTCCGAACTAAGGGCTATTCGTATTAGTATAAGTCGTTCTTCTTCTTAATTAAATCGTAGACTTTAGTATTCTTTAATTCTAAATAAACGAAGTTCCGGAAGGTTTAATTTATTAACCGGAGTTTTACTATATCTTCTATAATAGGTAACTAAAGATAGTAGGGATAGTATATAAATTAGTATAAGAGGTATATTATCTAGGTCTAGGTTATTAAAACGAATTAATATAGACCTCGGTAGATTAACTAGCGGATTAGAATTATAACTCCGAGAAGACGAGGAGGTCTCTAAAAGTAATCGTAACCGATATTCTATTTCTAGTCTTTCGTCGTAGAATTCCTCTTCTTCTTCTATCGATTCGGGTAGTAAAGGTAATAGCTATTCTAGTAGTTATAGTTTCTAATCTCGTAGAACTACTAGATAATATCGTAAGACTAATAGTATAATCCGTTCGAAATTAGTAATAATATCTCTAAAGTATAACTAATTCTAATTAAAACCGATATTTACCTTATAAATAAATTTACTAAATAGATTACTACTAAAAGTAACTTTAATAGTATATTCGAAATCCTCCTTAGTATTTAACCTATTATTCTAGAATAGGCTTAGTAGATTAAGGGCTAAACTAGCTTTCCGACTAATCGAATATTCTAGGTATTTCTTTAACCTAAAGGCGACTTCCGGTAAGTCGTTTACTATAATATCGGTTAT